>JABCKW010000568.1:0-12491 GCA_014824385.1 Fusarium cyanostomum
CAATTAGCGGTTGGCGGCGGGGGGACGATCCTCAGAGGCTGGCGCTGGGGCCAGTGGAGGTCTCCGTTTAGGTGATACTGGGCCCTGGGACTTCTCTTTAGGCGCTGACAACGAAGGTGAGCTGTGGTTGGCGTAGGAAACTGCCGCTAATTCAGGCTCAATGGTGACGAAAGAAATATGAGACACATGATTCCGGTCAGTGAGTATCACTGTCGAACGAGAGCTCAGCTACAATGCTCAACTCCTTGGCGACTGGACCAGGAGGGAAAAGGGGATCAGACCGGGCCGTACTGTGCGCTATATGGCTGAGTCGGCACGGTACTACTAGGCGTAGCCTTGGTATATATGGTCCGTGCGATGAGTCCGAGGGTTGTGCATTTCTTTGGGCACTGCATGGACTCTCCCGCCTCTGTAGGTACGTACCGCGGGCCTGTTGGCCCCCGGGTGGGCATTGTCTGTTTCAAATTAGCTCAAGGCCTCGCCATTCCAAGCCAGCTTAGCTCCGAATGCCTCCCCGTCGTTCCCGGCGGCCGGGATCCCCAGTTCAATGAGAGGAGAGACAACTTTGCCGTCAATGACTTGGTCATGACGATTAAAAGAAGCTCGTACCAAGACCCTGACACTTGGGAACAGCTTGAATCGTGCAGTGTTACTGTTCGGAGTTTGCTGAGGCCCAGATCTACAGCTATCCGCCGCTAATCCGTGTAAACGAATGGACGATGGCAAACAGTTACGGAGTATCCGTACTCTAACCCATGTTCTCGCGATTCAGGGGTCTACGGGGGGGTCAAATCCAGCAGGACCAGTCGACGACACAAGAAAGAGGAAGGCTGCTCGTGCTTTAATGGCATGCATCATGGTGGGAGCGGAGGGTTTCAACCTCGACGGGCGGGCGGATGAAAATTGCGTTTTGTTTCTTTTTCCTCTTGTGATACTTGCCAATACTTGCCAATACTTGTTTGAGATAACTGATGCATCACTGCCGAGCCCAGGACTTTATACTCATTCGAGTCTGGCTTCCAAATAGTCTTTCCAATAACCACAGAAACGTCTTCGGGGAGAGCAGCAAAGTAAGCCGGTTGACTGGCTACCATGACCGTTGAAGCTCAGCCCGGCCGGCGAGGCGCTTGCACCCCACTGCTACACAATCACCTGAAATATGTTGTACTACGTAGAGGGGTTCTCTAGGAGAGGAGAAAAGACAGGCAAGTTGACGCCTGAGGAGGGGAAGACGGGGGGGGATGGACCCTTGACACGGATAGCCCCTGAATCCGTCGGAGCAGGTGGTGTGGTTCTGTTTCGATGACCCTCGATTCGTTCTTTTGGCCCCCTCCCTCCCAGACGAGACGTTCCAGAAGGACGCGCGCGTGCATGAATGTGCAAGACAGTACAGTACATCTGTACGGATACCGTCCTGGGGATGAAGCATCTCGCGGATACTGGATGGACCGAGGTATTTATGGTCCAAGAGGCAGCCTGCATCAGCTGCATCAGAGAAGAACTTGACAGGCCCGAGCATAGGCTTGGTGCATCGCATTATCATTATAGCTTCAAGGACCCTTGATGGACTCTCATCTGAGCCCAACCCATGTGCTCATCGCGTCGTGGCGGCTAACGCAGCTCGATAATGCATGTACGTGGTGGTGAAAGATGGCGGTCTTCCCCAGCCCAGGATTCAGCTCAGCCCGCTATTCACCATTTAGGCTTCCTTTGTGCAACTGTCACCAACTGCCAAGAAAAGACCCCTTTGATAGGAGTCCATAGGACCAACAGAGCCTTTTCCACTTCGGCGCCCCCAATCTCCCGCTAGCTCTCCCCCTCCCCTGACATCATCCCAAAGGCTCAATCTCCAAGGCTCAGGGGCCGGGGAGGCGCTCGCTAGTCCCTCAGAGAAGGTTTCATGGAACCTTCGATTGCAGCGACCGGCCTTTTTTGGGGGGAGCATCTGTTGGTTCGACTTTCCCATGGAAATTACAAATTACCCATGCATCTTTCGGGCTAGATATCGGCGAGGTTACAACGGGAGAAAGCTTCCTTGCACATATGCAGTTTGAAACGCCCGGCTCCATGCACAGGCCGCTTCAAATCGCATAAGCTTTGTCATGGTTAGGATCACGTCTTGAGAATCGACGACAAAGAAGACCGATACCATTGAGCTGGTAATAGAAATTGGCTTTCAGCCCAGCCCGGACTTGGGCATCCTTCCAGGGGGACAAAGCTGAAACAATGACAAAGGTAATCCTCAGTTGACAAGAAATGCCGCGTTGCTCCCATGCCTCGGCAGAAGGCTTGTGCATCGACGATCTTCAAGCCAAGTTCTCCGCTTCCAACCATCGCTTTGTCCGCACTTCTCCTCAATGCTTGTCAATGCCGGAAGCGTGCTCAACTCCAGGGGAGCTACAAATCTCCTGCGTCGTATCGACCATCGCCCGTGATGCTGTGCAACTCAGGACGTCAGCCCAATAGGCAGCCTACAGCTCGTATTCTTCTCGCGACGACGGCCCAACTTGCATCATGGCCATGTAATTGCGAGGCCTCAAATTCAAAGAGTCCTATCCGTACACCTGGGGACTGTTTTGGCTCGGCGAGGCGTCGATCGTGAGACAAGGTGCCATCCCAACTTCGGTAGACGCGACCCAGAGAGACGGATGGGCATAAGGCAACCTCGATTAGGAAGTATTCCCGTCCACAAGCTAATTAAACTCTTGGTCGAGGGCGTTAGGTTGCATTAAAATGCGCATCCGCACTAGCCCATGGTTTCCCAGCCTTACAGAACAATATGCGTTACATTCTTACGGTGTCGACGCGTTTGCCTCCGAGCTCGAGCGAAAGAGTCGATCTGCAGGATAACGAGACGGCTGTCGGCACGCAACCCGCTTTGGACCAACAAGCCATTAAGCTAGTTTAACACAAACCGTCTCATTGTGCCCGGACAGAGTTTATGTCTCCAATCCGATATTTTGTTGCCCTTAGCTCGGCCGAGTCACGGACGACACAAGTCGGAAGTATTAACTAAACTAACTCAACATAATATTTAGATGGAAAATTGCTGAGATAAAGTAAAGAAGATTTCTAGCTATACTATGAACATTCTCTAAATATTATTGGCCCAGTCTTCGCTTTATGTTCCGGGTCATTGTGATCACTCCATCCAACATCGACTCCTCTGGTGTGTACTCCGGATAATGCGGCTGGCATCCCATCAACGAGTATGTTGCAGCCCTCCTAACTGTGTTTGGAGCCGACTTCCCAAGGAAGCCAGGGCCTTTCTAAAACACAGGATAGTTATCATGTGCCCATGCCACGACCATGATGGAGAACAACATCCCCACCGTCCCCTGCTACAATGTCCTTCTTATCCTTCAACAAACTGATTGTGTTGCGAAAGAAACCTCCTAATCGCCATCGGCTGGCTCTGGCCACTCGCGCATGGCAAGACCCATATCCTTCCCTGCCTTGCCCTCCTCCGTGTTGTCTGCGCGTATGTACTGATGGATTGTACATCGGGGTATTGTGATGACCCCATCGTCTTTGGCGAATACAGCCGTGCTATCACCGACTGTCACGATGGCATAGCGTTCAACGATTTCCGGATACTCGGTGCGTGTTTCATGCCAGTGAAGTGTGTGCCGGGATGTCTTCGCCTGTCCGAAAGATGGTGACGACGGTGGAGGTGGATGATTTCGGGTCAAGTTCAATGCCTCCAAAAGGAACGAAGATGCTCTTGATCCCGTGCCACCGTACGAGTCATCTTATTATTGGGTGTGAAGCTATTGAAGGGTGACTTAATGGGGATGGCAGCAGTATGGTGATGGAATCAGCGAGAATTAGTCGAGCTTGCCTCACTTGCAAATCCCGGAGCGGCCTCATTAAAATTAAAAAAGATAACACCAGAAACGTGATTTTGAGTCGTAGATATAGATATAGTGTTTCCGACATTCAACCAGCTTGTTCCTCCAGGTCTTGCTGTGTCTGGGCGACTTTTATCATGACGGGGGTTTACTTGTCCCATGTCCGTGTTCGTATCATATCACGACAACCAGGCGCGGATTCCGTACGGGGCTGAAGGATAGGGTTAATAGACCTTATTATGATGCGAGGTGCGTACCGAAAGCTAAAGGTCTATTATTTACTATGTAAGAATACGTGTAAGCCCACTACAGCCTTGACATGCAAGACCACTTGAGCAGTGAATGGTGACTGACCGGTTTACTCGGCCGTTATAACATGTAAGACAAGAGAAAGTAACAAATGGACCGTTCTAGAGGGTTGGCTCTTCTCGTTCCATTTAGTAACTATACAAGCGTTTACCCAGGAGGTTGACCACATTAGTGTAGGGTATGGGATCTCGAACTGACCCTCAAGCTGTCCGCACTCTTTTTCGGGGAACCCAGCCTGGACCTTGGGACAATATATCCTGTCTGGGAAACCTAAAAGGTATTCCGCCTCCTTACCAGCCACGGCAACGAAATGAATTTGTGACCTCGCTCCGGCTCGCATTAGGTCATTGCGAATCTTGGACTTGCGCATGAAACGGGTCTCGTTGGCTTCCGGACGATTCTCAGGGGTATCCTCAGTAAGTCAAAGTCAAAGTTTTGACTCTGGAAGACCTATAGCGTCAGGTCCATCGCTACCTCGCCATTATCGTTCGTTTCGTTTAGCTTAACGCCTTCCTCTTCGGGCAGGAGGCTGACCGCGTCCGTGTCGGATGACCTGACGGCGACATGTAGCGGCGTACAGCCACCGGGATCACCACTCTTGACTTTGAAGTTGAGATGCCCCGGCTTGTTATACGTCTCTAGGACGGCCTGCAACACTCTGAAACCCATACTCGCACCTTTATAATCTCTAGGATACATGGATGCCACGTGGAGAGCCGTGAGGATCGAGTCGGCTTCGCACAGAACTGTCTCAGACACTTCTGCTGGCAGATTTGGAAGCCTAAGAAACACCTGTACTGCTGATGCAGCGTAGCTATACAACTTCGATTGTGTCAGACGGCCACCTAATGTCGACTCTCCAGTAATACGCGTTCCAGCGATAAACGTCGTCATGTTGCAATTGGCGTTTACGTACAACCATCTCGCCAAGGCAAAGTGGCCGTTTAGAAAGGCCTCGGAAATGGCGTTTCTAAAGTTATTTTTGGGGTCAAGATGAGACTTGGATCTCTCTAGCATAGTGCAGTCATTTATCACCAGTGGTGCGGCGTCGAAGAATTGCGTGCAATCTCTTGATAGGTTGTAGGCGTTTTGGTACTCGAGAAGGACATTGTAAGCTACAGCATCTTCATACTTCAATGCCGTGAACAGAAGCTGGAACCGATTTTGAGCTTCTGGTCTTAAATGACCGTCTGCCCAAACCATTAGATACCCGGCCGCGAATGGTTGGCCACAGAGCACTGCCCCTGTAAGGAGCTCATGTCGGCTCTCTGCTGTTTTGAGCGAGTCAGCCCCCATACTCACCAGCAGCTCAAAGGTCTTGCGGAAAGCCTTCTAGTGGTCTTTGACATGAAGGAGGAGTCTTCTCAGAGAGCCCGCACTTGAGTACTCGACGCAGTACACTTGTGGAGTCGAGCCCCCCGACCACCCCAAGGACTCATGAGCCTGGAGTCCTCATTAAGCTCTAACTCTAGTCCAGAGCCCGAAGTAATCAGGTTTTGGTCTTTGGATAAGCCTTTGCTGGAATCTTGCGGCAAAAGAGTCTGCAGCATCTGCCACTGATGGCGTGTGGCGGCGGTGTGGACGGGTCTCGTACGGCACATATTCTACCAGCTATTATCCACTGGCGCCTGGCGGGAGGCCGCGTCTAAAGGGTCTACATCAAGGGAAACAAGTAATGATACAGCTACTGTGTTGTTCGCAGTGACAGCCCGAGTCAAAGGAGTCCCACCGCGTGGACCGGAAATCGAATCGCTGGCTGCGGTGCTCCGGGCTTCTAATGAAGCTCCTTGTTGGACAAGAAGGCTAGAAACCTTGGGAATATCACTATCGCCAAAGGAGCTTAGAGTATAGAGAGGCACGATTCCCATCTAGTTCGCCTTGGTCGGATCAGCGCCCTGTTCTAGAAGAAAACAAGTCAGTGGACACGTTTCAAGTTTTTTCTTCCAACTCTTGAGGGCCGTATCTCTGGGGTTTCGCTCTGGAACGAAACTGAGGCCATCGGTACGGATGTGCTCATCTTCAAAGCGCGTCTCGATCTCCGGGCTGCCAACCTCGGATGGGAGATTGACAAGGGACCCGATGCCGCATATTTCAACGACCCCAAGTCCAATAGTCTTCAAGACCCCGCGATAAAGGGCCTACTCATCGTTTATACACTTCTAGACACGCTGAAGGACCTCGACTAAGACCACCCACCGCTTGCCTCTGGAGCCACGCAATCCGTCACAGCCCCAGGGTCGTTCGCAGACCTCTCGAGGCCCGGCGACCCGGCATTAAACGAGCGTCAAACTTGGACCAGCAAGATGAAAGATATCTGAGGGACTGTAAGCCTAAATCAGTGACTTGAATAGGCGCTCAAGAACGGCAAAGCCACCAGCATACTAGATACACTGGCCACGATGATCAGAGACCTCTACGAACTGCTCCCGACGCCGAAACCGGATCCGGCTGCGTCTATCGCTATGAACCGGTACTTCCTCCGAAAGGCGTGCCCTTGTTGAGAGAGATCAACTCACAAAACGTCAACGATCACCTATCTGTCGGCTTATCCAAGCATAGGATAACCACGGCAAAGCTACAAACCCGAGCCAACGCCCTGAAGGAAGTCAAAGTGAAAAAAAGGGCACGAGACTTACAGACGCTAAAGTCTGATGCCAGGACCATGCATTCGATGGGCATGTTCAGAAGCGCCGATGAAGAAAGAGAGCAGCAGGATGTTCTTGTTGAATGGAAGGTTGTCAACAGTGCCGTGGCTGGCTCAGTCGGCTATAAGGCATTCTACTGCAGTCGCATGGGACAGTGCAGTAATAATATCGCACACTTGCTCAAGTCAAAGGGCAAGCCTGAGGAGCTCAGGGCATTACCATGCATTGGAGTTGTTACCAAAGCCGGTGCTTCACAAAGGCGTCGTATGGGATAATGGTATCTTCTTCGCGACCGCTAATGCAGGCTTGGGCGGCACAAAGTTCGCCTTGAGGAGCCATATCTTTTGGGCTTTGACTATAGTTGCGAGAACTTGCCAAATGCACATACGGAAGATGTTACCAACGACCTCGTGTGGAGCTTGTATCGACACCCGGACGTTCAATGTTTGCCCAGGGCGCAGCTGGAGCGCAGGATACTCAGGAAGAGAGTGATAAGCAGGGAAATGGAGGAAATAGACGGCATTATTGACGCTATTTATGACATCTACGGACTTGGAGTCGTTCTTCTGGAGATCGGCCTCCTAGAGCCAGCAATGGAGATGTATGAGACGGCGAAACGAGAGCCAGGCTACAGCGCGCATTCCGCAGCCAAATTTTGAGAATGGCTTCTCGAGACGTAGGTCCCTCATCTGGGGTCCCTAGCTGGGAAGAACTACCTCGACGTCGTGAATGTCTGCCTCACTGGTGGATTGAGACGAGTGCGCAGAGAAACTTGCTCGAGGCATTCTACGTTCAGGCTTTGTGCAAGGTCGCTAGGCACTGGAGGAGGCCTTTGAGCGAGCGGTTGTCCTACGTTCGTCTGGATATATTGAAAAGGAAAACATCCAGAGAACGATCTGACCGTAAGCAACGAAGCGAACTATAGATATGCATGGAGTAGGGCTAGTCTCACAGGGTCAAGAACGAGCTTGGAGGCTTCGGGACGAAAGTTGCAATAGTGCAATAGAGCCTGCTGATATAACAAGATAGTCTAGACTCTGCGTGAGTCCAGAAGGCGAAGGCCTTACTGAACCAGTGAGCTGGAGAAGTTGAGCTGGCGACGGTGTTGGTTTGTTGCCCTCCCAAAATACCCGAGGTACGCTGGGATCAAGGCTGACTAAGAGCTGTGGCCTGGAAAGCAAGAATGGCCAACATAAACTTCTTTTCACACCCGGACATGAGCCAACGGGCAACAGCTTGAATACCCAAGAATGTCCTCTGACTCGACATCAACGCACGATCCGCCATCGCCTCCGTCTCGCAACGTCAAAGGTGGCCTGGTCGCCGAGACGGTAGGTGGGGCGTTCGACTGGCGACAGTATCCTCTGGACTTCTGGCTCTGTACTCTTGTGCTCTTTCTTGTTGAGTTTGGCTGCGCGATACTTGGTGCTCCATCGCCGAAGCTGCTGGAGACGGCTGTCTGTCGACATCACTTCCAACGAGACGGCCAGTTCCATCACCATGATCCTCCCGAGGAACTTTGCAAGAGCGCCGAAGTACAGGTTCAGTTCGCGGTTGTGCTGACTGCTCTGTCAGCTTTGTCCACAATGGCCGGTAAGAAGAAGAATGTTGCCTGGTGTTCCTACGCAAGTTGACCTGGTACAGCAACGGTGATGCAGATACCAATGGGGGTCATCGTGGACAAGAGAGGCAGGCGTCTTGCGCTTGCGCTTAATATCACCAGCACTATTTTGTACTGGGGCTCTATTGCAGTTATCGGTAACTGCCCGCCCTCTTTCTTTGCGAACTGGATTAACCTCTCGAACAGGATCCGTAGCCATGTTTCCTGTTTGGTGCCTCTATCTGGCACCAATCTTCATTCTGCTTGGGGGTGGGCCATGGGCAACCGGCGCACTTGTCTTCGCTGCCATCAATGACAGAGTAAAGCCACATCAGAGGTATGGCATTTCTCTCCATCTCTCAATACCCCAATGCTGAGTTAAGCGTTTTCAGGACTACCGCATTCTCCATAATGGAGGCAACTTCTGGTATCGCGGACCTGGTAGGGCCAGTTCTCGGCACACTCACCATGGCCCCTCGCATTTGGGTTCCATTCCTTCTTGCAGTCATCGTCTTTTCTTTGATGTTCATCCCAGCTCTCTGCCTCACTGATGACATTGCGGGGTACCCCAGAGATACTACAGCTGGAGACGATGCCTCATCAACAGCCGAGAATGAGCCACTGCTGAATGGCGATACCACTTCCGATCCCGCCGTCCATGACAGAATGCCAACTACGGGGCGGTTGCTCCGTTCAAAGACAAGGATCGTCCTCACCTGTTTTGGGTCTTTTTTCCTATTTTACCTCGCGAGAGACTCTACAAACTATCTAATTCCCTGGATTTCGCTTCGGTTTGATGAGACCATGGCTCATGTATGTCCGGAATTTGCACGCTTATGGAACCTTTATTGACCGACAGGCCGGACTTCTATTCTCACTACGCGCGATAGTGTCATCTCTCCTTTACTTCATCATCTTGCCACTATCCACTTCCTGGTTAACTAAAATTTGGAAAGACGATGGTACTAGAGATCTCACACTATCCGCCTGTGCTGTTCTTTGCTCTTCAACGGGCACCCTCGCCGTCGCATTTGCGCCTAATACTGTTGTCCTCGGCACTGGGTTTGCGGTAGCTGTCCTAGGTTCGAGCATGACCGTCACGCTGCGATCTTTCCTCGCGTCAAACGTGGATCCCGCATTCTCAGGCCGTCTATTCGCGGCAATCTCAACAACAGGAACCATTGGTAGCCTTATCGGGATGCCGATTATGGGAGCTATTTATTCCTGGGGAATCAACAATGGGACCCGCGCTGTAGGGCTTCCATTCCTTGTATCAGCGGTAAGTTTTGATACATCAGCCGTTTTGACTGGTTTAAGACAATCTAATGTGGACTTAGATATCTTATTTACTGATACTTGGACTATTGCTATGGTTGCTAATCAAACGCTGATTCCCCAAAGAATAACTTGCTCATACATGCTGCATTTGTAAAATTGTCCGCGCAGGGGTTGGCTGTGTTATGTTAGAGAAGGGTGAATTAGCTGACCAAAGCCGTAAAGGAAAAAGCGGGCTTTGATGAATGGACTACCTAGTATTGTAAACAAGGGGTACATCCATCATTGAGAACTTGCAATAACCTGAATGAATGGTTCGCTCCCAAGGTAACAAAGGATAAATTGGCGTAGTCTTCCAAGCCCCATTTCTGCGGTCATGGTGTCTTTGAACATCCCCCCGAGAGCCGCCAAGCAGAGCGCAAGGTTCAATGACGAGGACAAACCCAACAAGCCCGGGCAAGCTTGATCGTGGCATCATTCAAGCCGCTCTTGCAGTCAAAAGACCAGACGGAAGGACTATGAGTTGGTGTCAAGGTAACATCGAGGTCCTCCGGCCCAGCAGCAGGCACGGTGAAGTTGACGCGGCCACGATTTTTCTCAATGCGACCTACAAGCTCCGCAGTGCCGATAGCGCAAATCCCGAGGACATTCAGCAAGTTCGTCTCGGCGAGGAAAGAATGCAGCTGCTCCACGAAGCCACTGGGCAAAGGAACATGGTCGTACTCCTCCTGGCCGGGGTGGTTAAAGCCGAACTCGTACGGCTCCAACTTGTCGCCCCAGAACCGCCAGGACCGAGGGACAACGTAGCCACCAGCCATCTTCCCATCGGCGGGGACGGGCCATGGAGTTGAGACGTGGCCGAACTCGACGACGCGCTCCCCCTCGTCAATGGAGAAATGCTTGTGCAGGAGGGCGAGGCCGATGTTGTCGGTGACATTGAATCGCTCGAAGATGTCACTGCAGAACGAATTAGGGAACAGGACTGGCAAGAAGAGGCTGTGAGGCCAAACCGGAGTTCTGCAAGGTCAGCTCGAGAGCCGAGGGCGGAGAGACGGTCATTCAACACCTTGTTTGACTCGCTGAGAGTCGTCAGGCTGTTGAATACCTCGGAATCCCACATGTTTCTGTTTGATGGTTGGACACAATTAGAAGGTGAAGGTTTCTAGGGTAGGCAAAGTCAAAAATCGATTGTTGCAATGCGGTGTTTGATGGGGGCAATGTAGTTCAGGAGCAAGGCGATGGTTAGATATCTTTCTACGTGTCATGCCAGCCTGATGTCAAAAACCACATCCCTCTCCCCTATTGATTTCTCCGCACCAGCAAGCAACGATCCAGCCAGTAAAGGCCCCAGTCAACGACTTTTGGGGGTGGTGTTTACCTCAGCCGCAGAGACAAGCAAGCATATCGTTCATCGGACGCCAATAAACGAAGGGGCATGACCGTATGACCCCCCTCCCGGACAGGCAGCTGACATGAGCCCATCTTGGCTGATGCCACTAACCAACTAGGGAAACCCGTTTTCTTCCGCAGAGCCTCAAGGCGGGCTAACGGTTATCAGTATTCGAATATGGAGCTGGTTACAGATTCATACGGAACTGTGCTCGGCATGTGACTCTCTTGTGGCCATTTTAGGCAGCCCGGAAGCTGACAAACGTCATGTTGTACATCGTATGACGGCAAGGCTTTTTCATGTTTGCTTTTCTTCCATGTTTCTGTTCAGCCCTTTGACTAAAGGTAGGTATGGCACGCGTCAGGCTCGCTGTTCAGGCTCGGCGCTCCAACACTGCAAGCACTTCAATGCTAGACCTCTGGGAGGATGGAAATCTAGAGCTCTAGAGAAACCCAGATTCTCTATGAATTTCCACGGCAGCTTTGGGAACAATCATGCCTTCGAAAGAAAGAGGAAGGCAACTTGCTACCTTGAAGGAGGTCAAGTTGATCCCACGGGTGATGTTTCAAGTAAAGGGCTCTCGTTGTCTCTGATTTTACTTCATCGCCTTGGCATTAGGATAGCCGGTTTCTGTCGGCTCATGCTTCGTCCAACCTGAGTGCACAGCCATATCCGACGTTGGAAAGGCATCCCGCGTCCCCTACGACGATTGCACGTAATCAATCGCCACCTGACTGCCGTGTTACCTCGTATCCCTGCACACCGGCTGCGGGATACCGTATGAGCCCCGCCGTCTAATTGGATCTCAGTTCTAGGTGCTTTGGGGGTAATGTGCATCGGGCGAGCTGCTTCCCCATCCCTTTGACTTAGTTGGATCTGTTGATGAGTGGCTTTTTGGGGTGTGCCAACCGCTCAAAGCACTTGAGGCCGTGCCTCTTCGTCTCCTTATGATTCGTTAGCTGATGAAACAAAATACCAGTTGTCCTTGCCGTAGTTGGTTGATATTGGCACTGAAAGGGCGGGCTTGTATTATTGAAGTTCTTGGCATAAAGTACAACCCAACACCTGTTTTGCTTGTCCACACCAAGCCCCGCACTAGCTCGTAAGATTACTATTCTTTCAACAACAAAGCAACAAGTAAAGCTTCAAAATTAGCAAAAGTTCGTGTGTATAGTTATTCTTACGGGAGGACTACTATTTTCTTATTTGCTGAAGTAGCTATCGAGATACGCAGTGAGTTTTGAGAGGTCACACGCTATCGAGTTTCTAGTCGACAAACAATTAGTAGTGGCATTGTACAATATAACCCCTGATCGTTTAGCTAGCGGTACCTCTCAGACCTAGCCCGACATTACTTTACTATATAATAGCCTTTTTAATAGTAAAGCCTTAAAAAGTATAGTAAATAAATAAAATAAAAT
>JABCKW010000569.1:0-93982 GCA_014824385.1 Fusarium cyanostomum
TACATAACGGATTATAGTTAACCCGCCGGTGGTGCAAATAAGCACGTGACTTATATGCACCACCGATGGTGCATGTATGAGTCCCCTAGAGATTAATTGCGCTTAGTTAGCCGCCCAAAGAGGCCAAAGAGGCAATCAAAAAGCTTTGGGTTTACGATATTCAGACCATTGACGTCGGTCAAAATCACCGTTGCTGAACTATCTATAAGGAAACGTCGGCGTATCTCTCAGACAATAACTGTATCTGCTCACACGACTGAATAGTATCTCGCTCCCCATCATGCAACAACTTTGCTAAATGTCAGCACCAAAAATACCCATCACTCCCTAACAATATCCACCAAAACTCAGCTCACAGAAAGTGATAATAAGCGACAGCCACCAGCAAAGCAAAGACTGAGCTCAATGGGGGCCTCGTATGGAATGCAGAGTCCTCCTCATCGTCATCTCCATCTTCTTCCCCACCTTGGCCGTTGACCATGTCTCCATCGGAAGGGTCGGCCTTCAGCTTCCAGACACTGCTGCTATTGCCGTGGATCCGGCCGCTCGCAATATCGACCATGGCCGTAAGCCCCAACACTTCGCCGTCCTTGTCCAGCGCAGAAGCTCGGGCGAATCTGGGGTGAGCGCGTCCATGGAGGTGGATCTCCGTCTCGAATCCCGAGCGAGTCGAGTTCCCGATGAGCCTGCGGAAAGTTGTCATGTTCTTCTCATCTTCGCCAGCGTACTGCAATAGAGTCAGCTCGATCAAGTAGCCGAAGGCCCTATGGTAACGTACCACCTCCCACCTGTCAACCTCAGTATCGCCATTCCACGAAACGTAGATCGTGGCATCTGCTGTCACGTTTCCCTGAGACACGGATGTGATCGAAGGACCCCACGGCGGATGACCAACCCAGTTCATTTTCCACGCACGGTAAACAGCCATATCAGTATCTGAATCGTTCTGAGCGTCATGAGGTAACACTCCTCGCTGGATGTCCATGGCGATTGTTCCGTTTCGAAGATGCTCTGTGATACCGGGGTTTGCACCCCAGCCGACGAGGAAATTGCCATTGTCCAGGACTTGGACGCTTCCTCCCGAGCCAGAAGAAATGCTTTGCGGATGGTAAAACTCATCCATGAGCTTGACTGTCATTTTTTCGTAGTCAAGCTCCACCACAACCCCTCGAGAACAGTCCCTCCCATTACACGCTCCAGTTTCGAGGACCTGATTGTCAAAGAAGCTGAGTCGACTCTCGTTCCCTTGGACAAACCTCGCATTGTATTGGTGCGCGAAGTTGGTTGCGTTTCCACCGCTGAGGTCATTGAACTGGTTGCGTTTGCCCCCAAGGATCCATCGCGGGTCGAGGGTTTCAGCTTGAAGGAGGGCAATCGCCGACAGCGCCTTTGATGAAACTAGGTAGTGTCCGTCCTTGGTCTGGGTTCATGGTCAGCATAATGTAATATTTGAAATGGGCTACGCACCTTGTAGACGCTGTCAAGGTGGAACCAGTCAAAGCCCTTGCCCCTCATGAATGTCGTCTTGGGGCTGTACTTGACCAAAGTGTCGGTCAAATTGAAATGATTGAACGCCCTCCACACATTGGTGGCCCGATTGGTTTCAAGCACGACCTCCTGAAAGATTGAATCGCTCAGCCAATCATCAACCGCTCCGCCAAGAGCCGTCATGTTGTACCTGATGTCCTGGTACGCCGACATGATGGCAGTTCCCTGGAGTGTGAATTGAAACTCGTGGATGTTGGCTTGAGTATCGCCCAGATCTTTGACCGAGACTGTCCATTTCTTCTGGTACGAGGTATCAAAGACATGGCATTCGCCTCCTTCAATGAAGGTGAGGTACTTGATGCCGTTCTTCTCTTGTGCGCGGGCATCAAAGGTTCGCTCGTACTTGATGTCAGCATAAACGAGGCTGAGGTCTTTACTCGAGAAGATAGCGGGTCCTCCTTTCCCGCCATATTCCAAGGCTAGAAAGAGGTATCCTGAGTCGTCGACGAGATCCGGCTTAAAGGTGTTGACCTGGAACAAAGGGGCAACGGCATCTGACGAATAAAAAGCCTGAGAAGGGAATTGACCGAGATGACCGTTGTTGTACGCTTTCAAGTCACTAATAAATGGCTTGTCTGCAGAGGCAAACATGGAAAAAAGAACGAGTGCCGTGGCTCGTGAAGCCAGAAAGGAGTGCATTTTGGAGGAGAAGCAAGAGAGGCTCGAAACGAAAGGTAATGCCCAGGAGGCGCGGCCAATGAAGCGCGGCCAATGAAGCCGAAGGACAGAGTTCCAAGAAGACTCCAAAAGAGTGCTAATGCAATCTCAAGATCAGGTTCAGGACTTGGGTTGTCAATCTCGTCATGTAGGAGGAGGGTTGAGTTGACTTCTGGCTAAGGTAGGTGAGAGATGGGACCTGGGTCATTTGACGTTGAGGCCGGCCACCCCAAACGGCAACCGCTGAGCCGGGTCATTCCTCTTTCAACGTCTTGACCCAGGCCATCGTGAAGGTGCGACGTGATAGTGCGGGAAAAGCAAGCATGCTCTTCTGGGCTGCGTTCCCTCTGGGAAAGAACGCCGCAACTTGCCGTGTACTCATACTCGTTAGGATAGCACGAGGAAACCGTCTTGCATTTAAACTCTCAGAGATTATGATGATGAAGCAAAGTCTTGCTTGCAGCCGTGGGGAGAGCTACAGAGGTATCAAAGTGCTCAATGTTTCTTTGTACGCTCAGTCATATCCATGATGCTTATAGTAGTCTTTGAAGCTGCTCATAACAATCCAACACTATACACGAGCTTCAGTTCCAGGCTCAAAGCACCAACAATTTCCATATGTAGCTCCCCAACACCATCAAGCACTTTTCCTCCGTGTCCCTTTTTCTCTCAAGTATAGCGTCACTTGGAAAAGAGAGTTATTGCCCAGACCTGTCTCGTAAAGGCCCGCGGCTTGCACCTGTATTCCTGTATATATATCCAATCCCATTCCAGAACTCCTCGTCCAAATGGTGTATTAGTATGCATTTTCCCAATTCATGAACAATCATTCATGAGCAATCCATGCAAGTCGGCAGCCCCGCTATATCCGCCCTCCTTCGACAACTTCTCGCTCAAGAATCTCGACTTGTCCAGATTCGCCAGTGCGCCGTCGCTCCATCACCCAACGAGTAGCGCCGCTGTCCTCCTCTTTCGTGTATGATATACTGTCGGCTGAACCCTTGTGCCGGTGGCCCATGCCGGGACGTTTGGGGGTTGTACCAGACCCAGCCATGCTAGCACTGTTGAAGGGCTCCAATGGGCTCACCATGGCTGATGGTGGCATGCTATCCTCTGGATCGGATATCGGCGAAACACTGTTTTCAAAGACCTTTGGTGCAGGTCTACTAACGCTGAGAGGGGCAACCTTGGCACCCTCCTTCATGTCAGGCTCTAGTTGTGTCAACGGCGGAACAGGAGGCGGAGGTGAGATGAAGCCCGGAATACCGCCCGTCAACGTCGGGCTTCCTGATGCGCTGACACTGTCCGAATCACGGCTAATGGTAGATAATACCGAGTTGTTTCGAGCGTGCAAAGTAATAGGGCTCGACAAGTTGGGACCCCACGGCGAGTTGGACAGATCTCCTCTCTCCGACCGAGGAGAACCATTCTGGCTAGAGGCGAGGCTGGCCTGAGATCCTCCCCAGGCTCTGGACCGAAGCCGAAGTAGAGCAGATAAGCTCATTTCATCGCCACGATCTCCCATAAGAGCGAGCTGTGCCAGGCCAGGGCTTTGAAGAGGTGTTCCTCCACCGAAACCAGGCATACCGAGGCTCATGATCGAGTTTCTGTTGGAATACTCGGAGCGCTCCGTAATGGGCGTGAGGTTTGGTTCTCTTGATATCATGCGTCCGCTGGTTGTGCGATCCAGGCCCCCTTTAGGACCGAAGAAGCCACCATTGGCGTATTCGTAATCGACGGAACCGGGTGCAGGATGCTGACTAGTGGAGGCCGAGTAGAAGCCAAACTCCTGGCCATACCATCCGTCGCAATCGTTAGCTAGGGCGCTCGCGTTGGCCTCAGCAATGATAGCGTCATCATCGAGTTCGAACTCGGCCATGTCCTCGTATGACTCGCCATAGCCATCGAAACCATTATAGTCATCATAGTCATCATAGTCATCCTGCTTGAAAGAGTCCTCACGATCTGGGGTATCCGGAGAATGGCTTGATTCAGACACAGGCGTTTCATCCAACGGTGGCGACGAGCTGCGTTGAAATTTACCCGACGCCACGGCCTTGTGAGCAGCTGCAGCCAGTGCAGCCTGATAGGAGGCCATAGTATCGCCACCCGAGGAAGTCGCCTGGGGTAAGGCTGAAGGATCAAGAGGTAAATGCGACCCAGGGCTATCCTTTAGAGCCTCAACTTCGGCACCCTTCTTATCATCAACACTCACCGAAGTATGTGCCGTTGACCGAGAGTCCGCTGAATGCGGAGAGAACCGCGTTGTCATGTCGGATTCCCGTTTTGTTTCATCTTGCTGGGCGGCCCGTCTTAGCGATTGAGCATGAGCAAACGCTCCCGCTATCGGTCGACCGTACTGATCGGTATCATTGTTGTCGAAAATTGACTCGTCGAAAGGGGTATCATCCCATTCTGGAGGGGCAGCAAGGTCTTCAGCGAACTCATTCTCCAACCCTAGCATTCCATTATCGAAATAGAGGTCGTCATCATTCGGCGGGCGACCCAAGTTGACGGGGGACACCTCATGATTTTTCTGGAATGCAGCTTCATTCTCTAGGCTGGGCACTCTCGGAACGTCCAGTCCTTGAATCCCCAGCCCACCAGGCTGTAGCGATTGATTGCTCTGCGAATTGAGAGGGGGGTTGGGGGACAAGGGTGCAGGCAGGTTTGGGGTATATTGGCTCATTGCATAACCGATGCGGTTGCCATCTGTATCTCTTGGTGTCTGCACAAGTCCCGCGCTGCGTGGGCTAGTCAACTCGGACGTTGGGTTCGATCGCTGGAAGACGAAGCCAGAAAAATTTTCTTGGTCGTTGTCGGGATCAAGTTCGTCACCCAAGTCGTCGCCTAAGCCATCGCCCAAGCCATCGCCCAAGCCATCGTCCAAGTCATCGCCCACCATAGGGATTTCCTCCTCGTAGATACCGTCTTCGTATATTTCGTCTTCGTAATCTGCGTTCACGCCCGGGATCTTCTCCTCCAAACCATCATCATCCATCATCGCGTCGTAATCAAATGCATCGTCGTCAAAGTCATCAAACCTAGAATCTCGCGGGGCAGGAGGCTCGGCGGTCTTCTTCTCCAGTTCTCGTTGCCGGTGCCTGTCCTCGAGAAGTTTTTCCTGCTTTGCAGCACCAATCATGTCAAAGCTAAACCTCGATGATGTGCTCTTCATATGTCGAGGTACTGCAGATGGTATATCTTTTCCTGACAACCCAGAGAGCGAAGGGCCCCTTGAGCGGCCAGCCCGCATAGAAGCCGTGGATCTGGCGTAGCTGGAGACATCGTCGTCGATTAATCGAGATGCCTGCCGCGGCCTTGGCTGGACTGAGATTGGAACTTCGTCTTTGGGAGGGACTGGAGGTGGATTTAGGTCAAGGGCTGCTTTGGGGTCTGGTACAGGACCATGGGTTCCCGCTGATGTGGTGCTTGACGTATTCTTGAGCGCTTTTGAATCTTGTGAGTACACAGACTCCGAGGCGTTGCTGGGGCTGCGTGGAGCCGGAGCTGAGGCCGAGACGGGGGCCGAGACGGGAACCTGGTCGGGCTGTGTGACCGACGGATTCGGGAATCTCTCTTGCTCGGCAAGTGTGGCGGAACCAGGAATTGGTGAGGTAAAGGATGGTTGCGCAGGATCCTTGCTGGGTGCATTCTTCTTTGGCCGCGGCGCACTGAAGTCATGAACTCGAGTACCCTTGATGCGTGGATCATACATAGGTTCCTCCTTATGTTTCGCTAATGGCAATGGAAGTAGATCAGGTACATGCTGACTATTCTTCCGTCTCATCAACAAAGTCGACATGGGGTTCTTGAGGAACGGCAACCCCTTCCTGGGTTTCGGGATCTCAGTATTGCTGGTCGTCTGAGAAAGCGAAGGTAGTTCTGTAACAAGACGGGTACCTGCAGGTCGGCGACCCGTGGGTGCAGCAGCAGAATTCTGAAGCTCCGTGGGTGTACTGAAGGAGGATGCAGCTTTCGGAGTCTTCAAAACTCGTGGAGGTGGTCTCGTAGGAGGATTATTGGGGGCCAGGGTTGGTTGAGAAGCAGAATATTGGCCCAGCAGACCAATGCCTCTTCCACTATCCACGGCCTCGACAGCTTGGGCCTCCATATCGCGCTGATACTTCCTGAGGGCGAGGCCGCCGATGAATCCAGTTCCTCCGCCAAAGGGCGATTTCGGTGTCTGATGCTGGCGAGAGTCTACCTGGTTTGCTGTGCCAGCATATTGTCGATGGTGCAGCGACTCGTCTGACGTAACGCGAGCTATGGGAGGTAGAGTGGGAGGCAGGGCTGAGGAACTCGACGAGGTCGGGCGCAAGTCTGGAGAGAGAGCATCGGGAGAGAAAGGCGCAGGGTGGCCGGTAGGAGGTGAAGTAGGATGTTGATCGGGAGATGGCGAGGCGGGATTCGACGGCCCTCGCCTGTGGAACCGCAGATGGGACAGCATACCGATGACGGGGCTTGGGTCAAGCCGAATGAATCAAAATGTCGACGGCGACTGGGGTGGGGGGAGCGCAGGAACACTGAAGCTTGCGTAGCGGGTAGCAAAAAAGGGCAGCTTGCCGTGGGGCGGCACCCGATGGTGTAGGGCGAAGCAGTGGGTGAAGCGATCGAGACGCGATCATGACTCGAAGGGTCGTAGACGCAGGAGACGCGCGCACATGGTGGTCGGCGGGTTGCGGCGGAGGAACAGTGCTATTCGAGCGCGGAGAGGCGGAGCGGCGTATCGATAGTGGAGAGCAAGGGAGCGTAAGCCTGACGCTCGAGGCACGATGCTATGATAGTTTCGCGTAGGATGAGGCTGAGGATGAGGGGTTCGGCCATGTAGTGAGATGTTTTGCGAGAGGAGAACGGGATGGGATGTTGTTGGGAAGAGGCTGAGGCAGCACCGAGTGATAATCCGTGGTTGGTGACGGATTTACGGTTTCAACCAGGCGCCAGACAGCAAGCAAGGATGAGCTGCACGTGCATGAGCCACTTGACTGCGACTCCGACGTGTGGCTAAGGTCTGCGAGTGCTCAACGAATGCGGAAAAATATGATATTTTCTATTTCAAAGAGTAAATATCTCATCAGGTCTGACTTAATTGCTATCTATTACTGTCAATTTGTAGCTAGGATTCCGCGAGAACCAAGAGGTAGTCTAGTTCTGATCCGGCTGACTGGGCTGGATTTAGGCTGTGTCGTTAATAGTGGGGCTGTGTTGTTGCTACAAGGTGAATCAGGCTTTGCGCCTCCTCTATAAAAAGAACCAAGTCCCTTTACGTGGCCTACTTAGGTATAGCCCGCTTTTTGGCCTCTAACTCCAAATTGGCCTCCTTGTTGCGAATACTTCTATCTTAGCCAGCCGCCCTTGTTAGGGGCAGCTTTAATTGCTCTTGATCTCCCTGTTGTCGCTGACTTGGCGCCCAGTCCTGTCCCTAAAGGGACCTGCGCGATAGCTTCAACGTTAGCTAGGTTCCATACTAACCCAAGTGGGCAATTAGCACGCCTGTATCATAGATTGACGGATAAAGGTCCCAGACATTCTTTATAACCACATTCAAGGATTCACCGAGTATTGACCCTCCTTTGGTTCCCTTGATGTTCCCGTTGCTCTAGGTGCAGTCTTCCCGGTCTGGTCGTCATACCGCTAACTCCAAAGATTGTCCGAAAAGGGTGCTTGCGGCTTGTCTCTCCCTTCAGTCAATTGCCAGATCCCTTTGGCGCGTGACAGTAGACCTAGTGCATCATGTGGCCTGTTCCGTCCGTTGAGGAGCTCTACGGTATTTGCAACGTGCTGCTGTGCTCTTCTATGCTGGGGCCCCCATATCTCGAGGTGCCGTTGCATCTGTCGTTGCAAGATCGCGTCGCTTCTTGCGGGCGACCAGCCTGGAAATATAGATTGGCAGACTCGTGTGCCGCCTTGCTAGTCTCATCATTTATAGAGAGGTACTCGAGAAATACACTGGATGCAGGCTACTCAGGGAACGCAAGGTGTATTTCTGCTACACCTTCATCCAGATGAGCAGAGGATACGGCAAGAACTGATGGCGAGGGGTCAGACGTACCTGTCAATGGTTGGCGGGAAGCATCTATCATACGGAGACATGGCTCGGTTCTGCGTATCAGATACGACTACTAATAGCGATGCAGATCTCTTTCAGGCGAATGTGAGTTTCCCTCTCAAGCCAATAACGACGGTGCTAATACTAGATCCATGTGAAGCACAGGATCATCGTTGACCGTAGCGAATGTATGCACAACACTTCACTCGAGCCCGTCTCGAACAACCATGTGGACCTCTCAGAAGATGACATGCTAATTTGTCGCCACAAGATCCCGGCTTCTCTCTTATCTCGAAGAAATAGGGATTGTTCACCATGAACAACATCGAGGAGGGCGACTGCAACGTGAAGTCTTTCGAGAACCCGCTATTGGTCGAGGATAAGAAGAACATGATCCACTCTCTTGTTGAGCAGACACAGGATCAGAAAGAGGAATTCGATGATCTCATCAAAGGGAAGGGAAAAGATCTTGTCTTCCCCATCCGTAGTCCGCCCGGTATCGGGAAATCCTTCACTGCGGGTAGGTTCGCTACGATAAGGAAGTTGCCTTAACTCATAGAAGGTCTAACCCAGATTCCCGAAAAGCGTTGTCGACCATACGCGCAGGCCCTTGCTCACGATCAGCTCAGTCAGTTTTCCTCTGAGCAATGCCCTATCTAACCCGCTTCTCGGCGTTTTTGCGTATACTAGAGTATTTCGAAGGCACCCTGTTTCTCACGACCAATCGGGCCGAGATCATAGACATGGCTTTCCATTCTCGGATACATCTCTCTATCTCATCTCCTCACTTCTCGCCACCCATGCTACGAGAACTCTGGAACCGCTGGATCGTGAGAACATGTAGCGATAAGCGTCCTGCATGGGCAATCGAAAGGTTTATTGACAGTCTCGTCCTGAAAACCGTGAATGGGAGGGAGTTCAATAACATTCTACACATGGCTCCAGCGTTGGCTAAAAACGCCAAGCGCCCGATGAAGGCGGATATCCTCCAGGGCCTGCAGACGATGGTAGAATTTGAGACAGACTTCAAGCAGAAGCTCGAACAAAGGAGATCTGACAGTGTCGGTCTTGCCGCACATAGAGCTCGGGGAATAAAGCGACGTCGGATCTCTTAGTGGAGATGGTTGGTCAGATGGATACAGTTCTATCAGATAAGGGGATATCCGAATCCTTGTAGCAACCTCCCAAATCCTACTGCTCGTACATGTTAATAAGAAAGCTCTTATGAAACGACCGATATTCATCAAACTTGAGCTGATTAGAGAGCCGGAGGTGTATGGATAATTTGGAGTTTGTTAACAAAAGGTTGTGACTGCGCGACAGTGTTGAAACAGGTGCGACTAACCCCTAAAGTTGTACAGTCAGTCTACGCTTGCGAGAGTTGCGCCAAAAGCTGACATGGCTGATCAGCAAGTCATGTACGTTGCCCTACGCGGTGTGAGAACGGTACGCAGCAAAGACGTTGTCTTATATCCGTACTGTATAAGATGGAACGTTTCTGGCGGACACTCAGACGCCAGAGATCATCTTGTGGCTCTGAAATAGAGCAGGCTTGTTTCTCAGCCACGATTGGCGGCGCCAACGACTACAGCCTCAATTCTTGCAGGTTGAAGTTGATCGAGTGGTACAAGGCGAGATACCGTCCTTGTCCTCCCCAGAATAGCAAATATCTCGTTGACATCATCATCAGCCAATCTCGAGCTGGCCGCAGTTTGCAGGATTGGCGAGCACGCTCGGTGCAAATAGGTAAGGAGAACGCCAGCAGGTGAAGCTGAAGTCGGAGAGAAGACTGACGAAGAGAATAAACACTCTAACACGAACAGAGAACGATATCTAGATAGAAGCAGAACAGATACGAGTCTGACATGAGTCTGGCACACACTCCACTCCATTGTTCAGGGTTCATGCAGATGCATAGCGTCTATTTCTGCAAGGTCCCGATGCATTGTTGCCTTTGGTTCCTGAGGTTTGCCTCGCACCTCGTGCCTCGTTTCCTTTTACGGCGTTGAAAACATCCAATGCAGCGCGTCAACGGCTTCAATCACCTGCACCCCAATGTAACCAATCCCATGACTTTGACCATATCACGACGACGGATTTGGAGGCACAGAAAAACGAACCCGTGTCCGCGCCGTGCCCGCACGCATTGGTGGCTTGACGAGAGGCGGCGCCAACCGCAATTAACGCGGCGTCTTGGGAATGCTCCACTGCTGACGACGACAATCTCAGGACTAATTTACGGATATCGGCTCTTAGGCGCGATGACGAGCGGCGACTACGAAGACGATGTCTTACATGGTTCGTGATGAGTGACGAGGACAGGCCGGATTAGAGGTTCCCCGGAAGACGGCACCGGGATGTGGGCGCAAACTCGACGGCCGGCTCTATATCCATCTTTGCACGGCAATAACTGGCTGAAGCATACGAAATTCAGGGGATTTAGCCTCTCGATAAACGCGCAGCCTTAATTTCTTGGCTACATGGATTTGATTCCTATGCCTTTTACGTATCCATGCAACACTCCATCCCTGACAACCTCAGTTCCTCCCTCAATACCGATTCGACAAGGCTGGCGAGCTGGCTTTGGCCGCGCAAATTGATGCTCTTGGCCTTAACAATTCGACTTCGCGGCCTGGCTTATCAGACGAATGGCGGAAGGAAATTGGTTATATCCTTCGCTGAGTCCCTGATAAATCGCCGCCAAGCCGTTACACCTCTTTCCATCCATGCTTGTCCTCTCCTCCTGACTTGCTGTGTTGTTTGACGAGTTTCCAACCTTTACTACACTTTACCGTCTCTCAGTTCCCGCCTTCAACCTTCACATTTGCCAACCTAGCTCATCTCTTAGCCAAGCAAAAATACCCTCAGCCTTTTCTCAACCTTTCCTTGGTCGTCGACGCAAAGCCTCGTTGACTCTTTTCCGTTCTCATCCATATCTACACGCCTCGCTCAAACCTAGTCAGTGACATTCACTGGCAACATTCCGTCTGGCGTCAACATTTAATCACTTCAGTACGCATTATTCGTGTTTTTCTTTTCCAAGCATTTTACCCACGATCCTCAGCCACGCCAAGAACGCGACCCCCACCAACACCTTTAATGACCCTTTTTCGCCAGCTTCGAGCTCGACACATTCCCATCAAAACAGCTTCGGTATACCCAATCTTGTCACGTCATGATCAATACGCGATGGAAATCTCCCGCCGAGCTCGACCATCCACTCCCGAGGCATCATGACAGCGACGACTCTTTGCTGAGCCGGCTCGGCCTAAGAAACGTCGTCATCTTCTGCTCTACTCGCGCGTGGCGTGGCAGACCAAAACTGCTCCTCCAAACCACCGCCTTTTTCCTCGCCATTTTTATTCTTTTTGGCCTATTGCCGCAACACCTATCAGGCGGTGGACTCGCTGGCGGCTACAGGGACATGCTATCCTGGATGTCGGAGCCCCTGCCAGAAGCCAACTTGAGGATCGTGGTATTCGGTTCCCCCGATATCGTGGGCAGCGTTCCAGACGCCTCCCAAAATTGCAAGACATGGACCGAAGAGCTTTGCGAAGAGGTAAGCCGAGACAGAGCGGAGTGCTGTGCTCTACTAACACTGGCTCTAGCTCAACTGCACGTCGCACATCTCCTTTGTGCCAATGGGTAATCCGAACAGAGGCCTTGTCAGCAACACCCTTTACGAAGAGACGATTCAGGACCTGCTCAATGTTACTCGACACACCAACGTCGAGGAAAAGCCTGCTTCGGATTACAACTATCTCGCTGAGAAATATCCGACTCCATTGCAGGTCACCGATCTGCCTGGTCAAATACAGCGATTCCTTGCAATGGCGGCACCTAAAGATGCACCCCGCGAGACGTTGTGGGTGTTCACCTTTGGGGCCTGGGAAATCTGGAACATGGCGGCGATGCCAAGACAAAAGTCCGAGGAGCTGATCAAGTCCATGATCGATCTCATCTTCTCTCAGGCCGAGCTGTTGTACCAAAAGTCGCTGGACCCAACCTCTGTCGCCTACTCCGACTTTTGGACCAACGCCAGCGAGTCCCAGATCAAAGAATTGACGACCCCCGGCGCCGTCAATAAAGTCGATGAGCGCAGGTTTGAAAGTTTTCGCATCCTGATTCCCAAATTATTCGACATTTCGCTCACGCCCGGATGGCGAGGTCGATCGAAGCCGCCGCATCCCAGCAGCATGGCCGAGCAGAACCGAAACGCTGCTGAGCTGACCAAGTACTGGAACACAGAAATTGACTACGCAATTGCTGGGTGGAAGGAGAGATCCATGCAAAAACCTGATGGGTTCGAGGCAGAGAAAGTCGAAATATCGAACAAGGACAAGAGAGACGGCAATGCCGAGGAGACTGAGCACGATGGAGACCCGAAGAAGACAAACGAGGCCAGGGAACCAAAAGAACGCGTCATCCTTGCCCCGTATCCCATGCGCAATGGTTTGCTAGTCAATTCCGCCAGGGGAATCCTCGACGCTATGACAGAGGAAGAAATGCAACGGGCAGAGGTGATGGACTCAAAAGGTCGTGGAACGGTGCCAATAAGTGACTCGATGCGGTTCCTCGACGTCTGGACACCATGCGTCAAGGCTAAGATGGAGGATTTGACTGTGGACATGGACGAGATAAGCGAAGAATGCCAAATCCCGGGCGATCATCTTTTCTACGACTCCTTTACCATCAGCGAGAGAGCTAGGAAGGGGGTGGCCAAGGCGGTGGCCAAGGAAACTCAAGACGAGCTATTTGATCGACAACCCAAGTCCGGCTGGCTGTACGGGAGTTGGCGGATCTAGACAGGAACGTGTCTCTTCAGGTTTGGTTTCGAGATTGTGATCTTGGTGTTGGTTGATACCCGAGCAACGTATGAGGGAAAGCATGGAAATGCATGATGAAAGACAGGATCAGTGAACGGCGTTTAAGGAGGGGTTGGTTTCTGAGCCGCCAGACCTGAGAGACGGTCTGTTGCTTTTGTATGATAGTGATAGGAGCGCTCTCATACCCAATACTTGGGTTGTTGTTCAATTGTGCTGTAATTCGATTTCATGCACATCAGTGCCGGGTCAGGAACAGTTTTCCGGGAGACCATGCCTAAATGAAGTTCTTCCTTGCAACTTCTGCATTCCCACTTTAAGTTGAACATGACGGGCCGAACCTTGAAAGGATGAGCAACAGGGGTGGGTGGGTTTATTGGTCAGAAGCCTATCCGGGCCAGAGGGGACAGCCACAATGCAAACGTCAACGCCTACAGTAAACCGCCCTTGCAGCACAGCATTACCGATAGCGGCGTGATGTATCACGGCATTTCCGACCAGATGATCCCTGAACCTCTTGAAGAGCCCGAGAACCCCCTGTGCCCCTGTCTTCCCCGGAGAACTACCTTTCTCCTTCTAGCGTTAAAGTGACAACACTTTAACATCATCAGCAATGCATGGTTTCTACTATTGTTTCAATAGTTCGAGCACGGCCTCTGCAAGCCACTGAAGTTGTTCGGACAAGATGGCATCAACGGTGCATCCTGGCTACGGCTGGCTAATTCTTTCGGCATAGCGCCATGAGGCTGTGCCCCACCCCCACAACCAAAGATCGCCGTCATCGTCATCATGCAGCGACGTCACCTGGCGTCCATCCTTACACCCACACATTCTGTAAACGCACCGAGAAGCTCACATTCGGGGCGATCTTGGCGATCTCCCACCAAAAATTAAGCATCGGATGTCCTAGCCCCCGGATCGCCTACTCCAGCCTTACTGCTACCATGAGGTCACAGGCCTTAGCAGAGCTGAGCCAAGCCTTGGGCACGTTCAGCAGCCATGGATCTTTGGTCTCTGCCAGCAACACGCGCGCCTACTTGTTCTTGTCGCCTCGCCCCTGGTGACTGAGACTCTGACCTGAGCCTTCCGTGCTACTCGAGATTCTGCCTTGAGACTTTGTGGACATTGTCTGAGCCTTTGCCGCCTGCTTCGCACGTTGACATCCCAGCCCGAAACCTGACCTCAAACATCCACGCGACCCCACGACTCCTGATACAGCCTCGCTGTTCTCACGACTCATTCTCTGCACGCGACCTCTCATCGCCTCCAGGCAACGCATCTCGCACCAGAACTTATATCGCATAACCTCTGGCGGCCGTCCGGCCCGATTCCCCTTTCACAATGACAGACACAGAATTCAGCCCGTCCTCTCTCGCAGGCGACATGCAACTGCGAACTCGAAAGGCGCGCAACTTCGACAAGGTCGAGCACGACCTGCCCGACCCCAGATCTCCAGCTTTCCAGCGCACGCAGGCTGCTGCGCTCGCCGCCCCGATCAACGTTTCGGCATGGCTTTCGCGCGTCGCCAACTGGAACCCCTTCGGCAAGGCCGTCGATCGCGGCGACATCGTGTGGGTATTCGACAACACTGCGTACCGGAACCCAGACACGCATGAGTGGGAGGCCGAGTTCGTCGCTGCCGTATTCGAGAACGAGCCTAAGTGTCGCGTTGCGGATATTGTGTCGGGCATCGCCAAGACGCTGGGGCTTGCTGATGATGCGGCCGAGCGGGATGTTATCGAAGAGAGGCTTATACCGTTTCTCTGGGATATCCAGGCTGTGCGAGTATTCTGGCTGGAACACCGAAAGAGGGAGTTCAAGTTGGGACCGACGAGCATCAACGGTATTACGACCAGTGTCCTGCCTGTCGAGCGCTACCATAAGGGGTCTATAGTCGATGCGGCGGCGCTGGTTCCTCATGGGGTCAAGGGTATTCTCGACATGCAGACTTACTATGCTGGACCTGAAGGCTGGAGCATCATTTCAGGTTCGTTTTCTAGTCTCCCAAGCAGATCATTCAAGTGTGGCCGACAACTAACCTCTCGACAGATATTGACGATACCATCAAGGTCACTCTGACCAGCGATCCTCTTGGCATCCTCAAGTCCACCTTTGTCGACGAGCCAACTCCCGTTGCTGGCATGCCCGAGCTCTACTCGGATCTGCAGTCTGTTCTCCCACGCGACACCCCCTGGTTCTATCTCTCTGCGTCGCCCTACAACCTGTACCCGCTGCTGCGCGACTTCCGCGACCGCTACTACCCACAAGGCACACTTGTCCTGCGCGACTCGAGCTGGCGCACCGTCGCGGGCTTGCTATCGGCGCTGACTACTGGGACGGAGGAGTACAAGGTTGATCGCATGAAGAAGATTCACTCGTGGTTGCCAAGGAGGAAGATGATTCTGATTGGAGACTCGACACAGTCGGATCCCGAGGCGTATGGCGAGATGTAAGAGTCCCTACTCTCCACGCCATGTTCCCTGACTAACCCAGACACTTAGATACCGAACGTTTACGGATTGGGTCAAGCTGATCCTCATCCGCAAGGCCACCGACATCGCCGCCTTCGGCATCGACGAGAAGAACCAGCCCGAGCGCTTCGAGCAGGCATTTAAGGATGTTCCACGCGATGCTTGGTATGTCTTTGAGGATCCGAGCGAGTGTCGGCGCATTGTACGTGATGTTGTTCGCAGGTGGTGATTTGCTCTCTGCATTATAGACTGGCTGTGTCGCTTTCTTTGCTCGTTGATTCCCCCATTGGTTCTGGTTTCTGGTTAAGGCTCGGGGTTGGATGGTAGTAGTGCTGGTTCTTACGTGGGTACGAGTTTGGCTGCATCTGGCAGGCCAGTGGTATACACCGAGTTCATTCGAGTGTGGTTTGGTTTGAAGGTTGTATTTTTGTACCTAGATTCAGCAGAGTGTTCCGTCTCGAATATATTAAATGAGGAACAAATACCGCCAGCACTTGGTTATAAGCAGCTGTGCATCTTTCTGCCGTCGTACTGATTCTTCACGCTGTTTCATCGCATGAACAAGTGTATTTTCGCCCGCCTGGTGATCCCTAGGGTCTCCTCAGAGTTCGGACGAATCAACATGCGCACGCGAAAGTCATCCCTCCTTCGACAGAGCGTCAGGCATAGTAGCTTGAAATAGTAGATGGCCATGCCAGGACGATTGTTGAGCCAAGCACACAGATCGATATGGAGGTCAACTGTCTTGAAGAGGCTGTGGCGGGTCAGACCAACAGAATTGGCATCCATAGGTAGCCAGGGTGTGGGATTAAGGGTTGAGCAAACACAGTGAAGCATGGGAGGAAATAAAGTCCCGGGTAGATACGTTAGGATGTGTCTATCACCAAGTATCTATATTACATCCATGCGTGGCTTTGCCTGTCCCCCACGGACGCTCCAATACGTTTGTCCAAACACCACCGTGTCCATCTAAACTTTGTGGAATCTGACTTGTTGTGTTTCTTTTCCTGTACTTTCAAGGCCCTTTAACCTCTCCGCCTTCATTTTCCATCTGTGGAGAAAAGAGAGCAAAACAGTCATGGCATTGTAAACAGAACAATAGCAAACATTCCCTATGCCTGCGGGTGGCCGGCCATAGCAACACTGGCAATAACTGCACTGCCTGGTACATCATGTCCTTTGATTCCCTCTGCAAAGCTTAGCTCACCAGATCTTCAACGGCCTCGTCACGCCCATACCACCAAGTCCTTAATCATCTTCCGCCGGCTAAGACATCCGATCCAGCGCACCTCATTGGTGGTGTTCTCTCCTCGTCTTGATCATCATCTCGGTCAATGGTGAGCTTCTGGAGATGCTTCTCCAGAATGTTCATCTTCCGACGGCTCATGATGCATTTCCAGGTTTGTGCCAGTTCCCCAGGTCGTCAGTTTGAGCCTTTCGCCTATCCATTTTTCGAATTTATCCGTCCTTTCCCTGACTTTTTGCTCGATCGTGTCGGGCAAGATGAGATGGAGTCGAAGGTTTTTGCGGGACACCATTCTGGTTACTCCGCTCGCTAACATGCTCCCCATGATGTGTAGTCGAAACGTCTGGGCTTCCTTTTCCCTCGGACCCAGGCGCCGATTAAGATCGACAAGCACGGCAACGCGAACGCGCAAATTGATGTCACACAAGCGCCCGAAGAGTGAACTGTATAGGAAATCGAAACCGCTGAGCACCACGTCAAGAGGGCCATCTGGGGGGGACGAGTCGAACGTGCAGTCGCCAAAGTCGAAACAGAAGTCAATCGATCTGATGAGATGACTAGTAGCCCGCGTATTGTCCTCGAAGTAAAGAAAGTCGAGTGCTCTATTGAACTGCAGGGTATTCGACATGTACAAGACGCGAATGCCTTCTTCGAATCTTGACACACATTAGAGATCAAGAGCTATGTACAAAGGGGAGCACTCACGCCTGCTTGCAAGCAAAGAGGATGCTTGTGGATAGATAGCACCACTCGTGGTCGCCTTCCGAGTGGTTATGAGGCAATGCGTCGGAGTCCCGTCGGCACACACAATGAGCCTAGCATGGTGGCCTGGACGTAGGACAGTTCTTTCGGTGGAACGGACTTGACAGGGTTCTATCCGGGTTCAAACGCTGCTGGTGAATGACATGAACACGCCGGTTCCCAAAGAGCTCTGTGTATATGAGAAGCCGAATCTCCGGAGGTAGCTTCTTGAAGAAAGGCGATGCACCCTGGTGGTGGCATTGTTCAAACATGACTGCCTGCGACATCTTGAAGACGACGGGGTGGATGGTTTTGTTTCGATTGATGTTCAGAGAAGCGAATGGCAGAGATGATTGTCTTGAGATTACTTGGTAAAGAGGGCGGACAAGGTGTAGGAGTGAAGGAGAGAATGTTGCGGGGGACCGAGAGATTGAAGGGGGGTTAGAATATGTGAGCAAAAAAGAAACTAAGGGATAGGGCAAACGTCTTCGGCACATTCGGACAAACGAAGGGGCGTGTTGGGGGCAAGCCTGCAGAAATGAGACTTCTGATATTCAATGCAGACAGTGCCATCCTGGATATGGTGTCACTTTCAGCAGTGGATTTGACACTGTCAACAAGCTTCGAGTCCTCTCGCCAGAGCTGCGTTTATTCTTCTTTCTCTCAAGTTTATCCCCTGATACACTATTTTCTTCACCTCCAAGAGCTAACCCACGGCAAGGAGTCTTGGGCAGAAGGCCATCTTTTCACACAACTGGACAATCATGTCAGAGTTTTGATATGTAGCGTACTATTCAGCTCATCCCAGGTCCATGTCGGCCCTATCTAAAGACTAGATACATTAGGTCACCAGGAAGGCGGCGTTTATCGCAGACGGTCAGGCTGGTGGCACTGCGTCTGCACCAAAGACCGAGAGCTAAGAATGGCGCTTTCTAGCAACAAACATTATTTTTACCTTCAAAAGCGCACAAGTAGGCCATGGAACCATGGAAGAATAAAGCAAAGCTGACTTCGGCGTAGTTACTACACTGGCATCGATGTGCTCTACTGTCCTAATACCTTGCTCGTCAAATACCCGCCGGACTTTCTTGTTTTTACACACGCCTCTATAACACGGCCTACGATCATAGCTACGATGAAGATTACGACCCGTGAGACCCTGGCGTATGAACGCAGCTTGGCCGTTGTTTTCCGCCCAGATAGTGGTATTGCTTGCACTGGAATCAGGTTGGGAACAAGGGGAGTTGGAACGTTTTGGGAAAAGGTGCTATGACAACAAGCTCTGCGATCGGGTGTGTAGCGGAGAGGTCGAGCTAGGAGATAGGTACATGGCAATGGCAAGTTATTGAGACAGAGCGATGTCGATCTGTCATACAGCCAGAATGCACTTCATATTGCACTTCATAATTGAACTATGTATTACTTTGTATATGAGTCAACCGTCATATCCCATGGTCTACTCGAAGCTGGCCCATAAGCTCTCAAGCACAATGGCCACCATCCACCGTTACTACCGACCCAACAGCGTATGGCGAGTTGAGGAGAAAGCTGACAGCGCGGGCAACGTCCTTTGGTTCGGAAAGACGCTTGATGGGGAACAAGGCACTAATAGACTCCCCATTCCAGCCGCTGGACAAGGCCTGCTCAAGAAACTGCGTCTTAACACAGCCTGGAGCGACGGCATTTACACATATGCCGTCGGCTGCGTACTCGACGCCTGCAGTCTTGGTCAAGCCAATGACCTGTGTGCTGCATGTCAGATTTCTCTCGGTGATATAATGCGTGCTTGGGTAGCACCTACAGCATGTTTGGTGGCAGAATACGTTCCGCTGAGAATGGTGGATCGCTGCCCTGCCGTGGATGCAATGTTGACGATGTTTCCAGACTTGCGAGGAAGCATGTGCTTGATCTTGATCAAGAAATTGTATTAGCCCTTGTTTGTTCATTCTTTAAACTACGCAATGCGCACCTGAAGCTGCATGCATCGAAAGACGCCAAGAACATTGACCTGTATCATCTTCTGGAACTCTTCATCGCTGAGCTCAGCAAACTTGGCCTGGTCAGTGTTGATGCCGGCATTGTTGACAGCGGCGTCAAGGTGGCCCCAGGTGGCAATGGCCTTTACATGGAGCTCTTCGATAGACGCCAGGCTGCTGAGGTCTGCGGGGATGAAGACGGCTTCACCACCGTTTGAACGAATGCGGTTGACGACCTTGAATGTCGGTTTCATGAGTTTCTTGGTTGCTGTAATGCGGTCATAATGGGAGTACCTGATTGCCTTCCTGCTGACGTCTCCCAGAGACGACAACCCTCCAGCCTTCCTTGGCTAGGAACTCCGCAACGCTCTCGCCAATACCAGCTGTAGAGCCAGTTACCAGAACAACTCGTGCAGTCATCTTAGGAAATCACGGCGTTTTAAAACTTGCTTGTTGGAGTCTGTGTCTTGTGGTTCCCAGTTTAGGATTGTGAGATGTGCTTGGGGGAGGAAAAGGATGGACAGCCAAGCCATTATATACGTCTTCCAAGACCAGCAGCCCTATCTTGATTAGGAATTTTGAGACCACGGCGTACGGGTGACGAGGGATTATGAGCATAGCTGAAGCCATACAGGGCGGTGAATGGCAATGCCACATCCCGCTTACTGACATCTCTCGGTCCAGTCCAATCATGTAAACCTTGACCCGATAGCTGACGGACATAGCACACGCGGAAGTAAGGGCTTTCATTACGCCAATAGGTGTGGCAAAACTCCGAGTGTGGCCCATGCCAGCTAAATTCTGACATCAATGGATGACTTCTCCTTTTTGACTAAGACCTGGGGCTCCAAGGAACCCGATATTGGTGCCAGAAGGGTGTATGAGAGAATACGAATGAGTGCAATGAAATATAGGTTACATCTAGCACTTGACTCTATTCTTTGAAGCAGTCATCTACTTGAACTCCTAGGTAGGCCTTGAATTGTACGCAACGTGCGAACATTATTCCGCCTGACGAAGTCCAACACTCTCTTCATCGAAGCTCGAGCTACCCCTATCAATGCAAGGACCGCTTTAAACCAGGGCGATTCGGACGTCTGATACAGGCTTGAATTGAAATGAATCCTTGAAATTTTGGAATCCAGGTTGGTATTCTCACTGCGAGACTCCACCATCTGCCCTGCATGATGAATCAATATCCCTCAATCCATCTGGTCCTTCTGTGAGATACTCTCTACCACCCTTGAGCTTGTCGGTAACGCCGTGAATAGCATTCTGAAGCCAGTACTGTGTACCACTCGGTGTTGCTAGCGCCTTTCCCACATCGCTCTCGCTGACAAGCCATTTCTCATCCACCGTCCCCAAGAAGAGGTCGAAAATGGGCGTATAGTCAGCAGAGCGCCATGCGATTGATGTGCCGCAGTTCCCGCAGAAGCCACGGAATCGCCCAGGAGAGGAGGTGTACTCTTTGAATGCTGGAAAAGAACTCAGCGCCGGTGTAAGTTGGTCCGGCGAGATGACAAGGAATTGCGCGACGAGGGAGGATGTCCACTTGCGACACATGGTACCTTGAGTGTGTTAGAAACCATGCCGCGATTGGAGTCGAGTGCGCATACATTGGCATGATGAAGACTATACATGAGACGAGTCAGCCAGGAAGGATAGGGTAGTATTGAGGCTGGACTGACTACTGGTGGCCACGGGAATTGTTCAGTGAAATTAACGGTGTAACGTATTGCACCACACAAACATCCGCCCGTAATGGAAGATGGGGCGACGCATTTTGGATCAGCCATTGTCGTGGATTTGACGATTTGTAACAAGTATTCGACGACTATCGCCAAATACATGTAGTAGAAGCAGATGTCGGTGTGAAAGCCGTGAAAGCCGTGAAAGCCGACGCATCAAAATCTCGGCTTACGTCTAATCCGACGATACAAGTTACGTAGGTAACATGTCAAACCCGATTGGATGCTACCAAATACGACCTTGCGAGCCAGTCAGCGACAAGAGAATCCGAAATGAGACTGCGGAGATAGCTTATTACCGTACGAAAATGAGCTTAAAGGTGCCAACAGTGTCGGCCTTAACCTCCCCGTCCGAGACACTTGCGTCCACCGTTTTATTAGTGGCGGGCAATAATGACTAAGAGACACGACGCGACGAACTGGAGGAGGACAAAGGTCAAGACAGGCTGCAAGACATGCAAGTGAGTTGATGCCACGCAAGTTCCGTTGTAAACAGACACTCAACAAGTCAGGGAACGCCGAGTCAAATGCGATGAAGCAAAGCCTCAATGCGACAGGTGCGTGTCCTCCCGTCGTGTCTGCGGCGGCTACGGGATATGGGATGGGGATATCAGCAGGGGATTTCCTAGACAGAATGTGTCGCTGTCCAAGCTGAACACTCCGATTCCATTGATGGCCCATCACGATGAGAAGCGGTACTTTGACTTCTTCCGAGTCGTTGCCGCCTCCAAATTGGCCGGCGTCTTCCCATCTCATTTCTGGGAATCTCTAGTTCTCCAGGCAAGCTCCTCCGACTCCATGGTTCTCCATGGCGCGTCCGCACTGGGCGCTGTGTACAAGAGCAGAGCGCACCATGTCTGCGGCGGCATGCTGCAGGGCCAGGCTAGCACCGCAGAGACAAGCAGAGAAGACCAAAGCTTTGCCATGAAGCAATACGGCAGGGTCCTGGATCTCTTTCAGACGCAGTTGCCCCGGACCGACTTCCGAGTCCTCCGAAATGGGCTCATCACCTGCATCCTCATCACGGCGTTTGAACTCGTCCAGGGGAACCACAAAGCGGCAATGGCACACTTGAAGAACGGGTTTAACCTTGCACTTCGCGCTCGAAGATATGGCTACGCCGTTGAGCTGGACTTGGATGAGCCTTTTACCCGGGCTTGCATGCAGTCGATGCTCTTCGATGGCTCCTCGATGAGGGACTGCATCTCCGCAGGGACAGACGGAGCGTGGACATTCACGGCCGTGCCGGATGCTTTTCAGTCTTTGCACGAAGCCCGAAGCCATTTGGAGACGCTGCTGATAAGCGCTGTGCGGCTCTCCGAGGAATTCGAATCCCACCACTGCGGCCGCAACGGGTATCCAGAGGGCATTGCTCGCCAACAAGCCATCCTTGACCAAGCGTCATCGTTTTGGCTGCGGGCATATGAGGCAAGTTTCCGGAGCCTACTGTCGCAATCCGACCACCGTACTATTTACGGGGTGTACATGCTTCGCATGTTCCACACCATGGCATCCATCATGATTTCCACCATCTTGGACGCCCCTCTCAGATCCACCTTTGACAGATACACTGGCCAGTTTGCGGCCATCATCGACCAGACGCTGCAGATGTGGGACATGAACGGATTTGCAGTTGGGAGGCCGTTTGAAGGCCACCGCAACACCACTGGGTCCAGAGTAACATTTGACCTCGGCATCATTTCTCCGCTGTACTACACGGCTGTCAAGTGCCGCATCCCTGCACTCAGGCGCCAGGCAATCGGGCTGCTCACAGTAGCTCCGTATCGAGAGGGGGTATGGAGCAGTGTGGTAGTCTCCAGGATCGCGCGTACAGTTATGGAGATGGAGGAGGACGGCTTCTTTGCCGGCGTCCTGTTTGATGCCGATCCTCTCACGCCTGTCGACCCCGAAAGCTACGGCGCGTTGCCGGCTCTCCCGGAATCAAACAGACTTCACACCGTACGGGTGTCTCTGAGTGAAGAGTCGGGATGCCGCGGGACGCTCATCTGCAGGAAGGCGGCTGGAGATGGCGTGGGCCCTTGGGATGAAAGGGCTGTGGGATTCGACTTTACCTACTTGTGGCCGAGATGTTGAGGCAGGCAAGGAACCAAATCTTTCCTCTCGCCCACATCAAAGCTCATTGGGTATCATCTGCCAAAGAGTATGACATCTGCGCTCTGAATGCCACGGCCACTAGCTCAGTAACACAAACAAGATGGTTGCTACCAGGACCCTCAGTCTACTTGCAGGGCTGACTCTTGCACCTCTTCATCAGCTTATAATCCCTTCTCGTCTCTCACGGCACATTTCCTGATTTCCTACTCCTCATCCTGCTTCTCATTATCGCTCCCCCTTAATTCTCTTGATAGATACCCGTTCATGGCTTGAACACCCCTTGCCTTCACCGCCAAAGTATGCCTTGTTGCCGGGGGGATGCCAGGGGGAGACTGCTGAGAAGGCCTTTTGTCAAATTCGGCGAAGGGAAGACGCAGAGCGCATCTCTTTTCTTTACGAAGCTTTCCCCAGAGATTCGTCGTCGGATCTACATCGAGCTGTTCGGCCACCGCCAAGTGAATATCAAATTCCGGCATGCCACTATAGACGGCGAGATTCGGCCAAACCACCCTTCCAACCTGCACGGCTGGATTCATTGCGTTTGCCGACAAAGCCCTGATGCATTGCCTCACCGCCACAACGAGAGCAACCATAAATGGTGCTACTTATCCACGAACATTCTTTTCACTTGCAAGCGAGCGTAAGTGCTTGACATGAGCTGAGATCAGACCGGTTACTGATTGTCGTGCTTGCTTCAGCTTTGAGCAAGGTGTCAAGGTCCTCTATGGCCTGAACACCATGCTATTTGAAGACTCGATCGATTTCCTCTTCTTTCGAAAACTTGTGTGGCATGCGAACTACAGTCGTCTCCTCAGGAGATTTGACTTCGGCTTGGTATTCCGCGGCATGCCCAGTAATAGCGAGGGCCTCGACAACTTCCGTTCAATGTGCACTGCGCTCTCCTCAGCCACATGTGATATTGACGTGCGCATGCTGGTGTCGGTGTCACACGCCGCACTGACCGAGGAGGAGGAAACCTTGCTGCTGCACGCCGTTGAGTACGCCTTCTCAAGGTTCGCCGACGAAGAACAGATCAGGGGAAAGTTCTGGATGCCCAAGAAGTTGGTAGACAAAGCCGCGCAGGTTCTGACACAAGAGGCCAGTCGCAGACTCGAATGCTTTGCAGTGGAGGCGCCTCTAAGTTTCGGGACTTATGGAGAGGACTCGGATGCCTACCCTTCGGACGACGACAGCGATGCGATGGAATTTGGCTACGAGTGAGTAAGCTTGGGGAAAGGGGGAAACGAGCTTGCTGTGGCTAAATGGTGGTTGTCCTATGCAATGCGATGCTTCGAGGCTAGGTAGTTGAAGGGTCGATTGCCGAGGACCAGGACATTGATGGAAAATCGGCTTCGTGCTCACAGTCTATCGGGAACTTGTCTGCTAGAAAGTATCCAGGGCAGCCTGGGAAACATTGAGTTGGTAGAGAGGAAAACACAGCAATTTTCACAGTAGGTGCATCATACCTAATGCCACGGCATATACCAAATGCAGTAAACTTGTCGGCTGCATTGCGATGTGCAGCAACAGAAGCATCTTCATGCCTCAACTAACCTTGGTCAAAATAAACACGTTTCCAACTACCTATCCTGCTTGCTTACGTTTATTCTGGTGATTGTATTTCTTATTTGCCCGCTTTCTTTCACCGGCTCCTCATATACCTTGTCTCCTCTCTATTCTTGTGGCCTCCATTTTCTTCTTCTTTTCCACTCTCCAAAACTTGGCCTCGCTCTTGACACGTTCACCCTGGATCATTTAATGACTATCCTTTATTGAACAGTCACTTGCGCTCTGTCACCCTCCAGCATGGCCGCAATGCTCGAAAACAAGCACGCCCAGGACAATTCTCTCTTCTTCACTCGGCTGCCCCCAGAGATTCGACTTCTGATCTATAATGAGCTCTTCGGGTCCCGTATGGTGCACGTCTGCACCTCACATAAAATGGTCGAATATTTACTCTTCCACCGTGGAAATTTCCCAAAAGCCAGGTTGCTGTACTGGCATGATAGTGCTAGCCATGAGGGCTACTGCTTACCAACGAACATTATTTTTACGTGCAAGAGAGTGTAAGTCTTTGTTTCAGAGCTTGAACTAACTAGACAGCTAGAGTTTAATTCTAATGCTAATCTTTCTGGCAGCTACGAAGAAGGCATCAGGGTTCTATACGGGTCTAATACCTTATTGTACGATTATGCCCCCCAGATCCGATCCTTCCCGAGCAGGGCATTGTGGACTCTTCAACTTCCAATAAACTTGTCTTTCAAACTCCGTTTGCAACCTACACTCTACGTCTTCAACGAACTGTGCAAAGGACTAGCCTTGCTCCCTCCAACGGGCAATATCAAGGTGCGCATGCTGGGGTGGACCAACAAAGGAATGCATCCTGGGTCCAAGGTTGAGAAGGAATTCATACAAGCTGTCAAGGAGGTGGAACACAAGAAGAACCTCCACGTCACATTCATATTGCCCAAGAGAATGGCTGACGCGGTTAGACCAGCTGTGCTGGGAGTTGGGAGTGGTAGGATGAAGGTCGAAACTATGAAGGCGCCTTCGTAGTGGTGTATGTGTGATGAGCGCTCCAACGACGATTCGCATGGCATAGCATAGCAGACATTTGGCAATGAGGGGTCAAGGAGTGATTAAATTGGAAGCGGTCTTGAAGCCTAGAAGACATAATACCCTCTGTATCAGATTGCCCCAGGATGCTCAAGACGCTGCCAAGGGCCGGAATAAGGCCATATGCGACATTGCAGGGTCTCTCAAAACTCTGATTACTATCAGGACGGCAATGGAGGGTATCGCCAAGGGATTAATGTCTTAGTTATTCTGTCACTCATCAACGTGGTCATGGCCACTCTGATCCCAAGTCTTGGGTAAAGTCTCGGCTAATAATTCACGCGATATAGATGTCTTGTTCATGTTTAGCTGAGCTACTTCCCAGTACCGTACTAAACTCAAACTGGTGATTAGAAATCTCCCTCATGAGGGAAAATACAAAGTCCGTCATTCTCGTCGTCCGAGTCAGGGCCTTGCCAGTCATGGCCCAATCTCATATCCAGGAAGGTGAAAGAAATGCTGCTGTCACGTCTTCTGGCCACCAGGTCCTCCATTGCCCCCTCCAACTGGGCAGGTAAAATAAAGTCGACGGAAGCTCGGGCGGCAATCTCAAAATCCTCGAGCTGTTTGACCACATTCCCTTGGACGGACGCGCTGTAGTAGTCTCTGCGAGAGGGTTTGCAATACCGGACACGCACTTTTGTGCCGTTCAGGCTCATGCCCAGGGCATGGGCCAGCAACTTTGGACCCACGAAGGCTTTGCCATGGTACATGTAGGCGAAAAGGCTGATGGACTTGATCAATCTAAAGTGTGGTCCAACAAGGGCCCTGAAGAAGAGCAAGCTTTCGTGCTGGGTGCGCTCAAATATGAGGGTATTCGTGCCGTAAAGCACGGCGATTCCGCTTTCGTACCTGTGCCTGAATCAGTCTGTGCCTCTATTGGTCTACGAATTCTCAACTAATTCTAAACGACTCACGCCCATTTGCAAGTGAACAGAATGTTGGTTGCCAAGTAGCGCCATTTGTGATTGCATTCATGGTGCAGGTGTGGGATTGCTTGTGGCCCTTTCTTGCAGACGCAGTGGTACCAGCCTGGGAGTACGCGTTTGGGATGGCCATGGCGAGTGAACCTCGAGTTGCTGTCGGCGTATTTGACGTGGACTTGCGAGGCACCAAACAGCTCCATGAAGATCTGGCGTCTGGTCTCGGGGAGCAGCTGCGTGAAGAAAAGCGACACGGCTTGGTTGTTGCCCTTGCTGAACTTGACCGGCATTTTGACCAGGGTAACCAAGGTCGAGCATAGTCGCTTTGAAGGAAGACTGCAAGATGTGCAAAGGGGAAGACAGGAGGAGGTGAAGAGAAGCAAAGGCGGAGAAGGGGGCGAACTTCCAGCCGTCAACACTGCCCTTCACTGCCCATCACTGCACGCTAGTTTTTCAAGGGCTTATGTTAATCTCTACTAGGAGTCATCATAAATGATTCTTCTCCTTATTGATCCTCTAGCTATCAGATTTCACTATCAGAAAGATAGTCTCATATCCCATCTCGATAACAAGCCGCATCATCTCTATCGACAAATCGGCCAAAACGCTCGCCCAGCTCTGAACTTGATAGAAGATAAATATCCACCAAGAGTTATCAGAGAACCGAGTATACCTCGCCGTCATGATTCGATTTGAAACGGGCCATTTCCAGAATGCATCGACTTTCTTCACCAAGCTCAACCCGGATGTCAGGCGCGAGATTTACGTGCAGCTCTTTGGCTCCCGCCTAGTTCACGTCAAATTCACTAACAACCGCGACGGAATGATGCAGGATTTCACGAGGCGTGGCCATCCTCCTCTTGTTCTCGCTGGTTGGTGGCATTGCGTCTGCAGAGCGGGCATCGAGGCGCCTCCCCACGAACACTTGGAGGGCGACCATAAGTGGGTTTATCTAGCAACTGAGATATTGCGCACTTGTAAGAGGGCGTAGGTGTTTCGATGGACCCGAGGATCATGATCCAAGGCTGACTTGACGCAGCTTCGAGGAAGGCATCCCGCTACTTTATCGCACCAATACCTTGAGCTTTGAGAACTCGTGCGATTTCATCCACTTTAGAAGCACAGCCATTGCATACGTGGATCTAATCCGTTCTCTGGACTTCCGCATCGCTATTGGTGGCATACCAGCACGGACACAAGCGAAGCAGGAGATCCAAGCTTTCAAGCTACTGTCGTCTATAGTTGGCGATCCCTCAAACTTCTTGGACCTTCAGCACGTGCGAATCCGATGGGTTGACACCCTCGATAACATCCGGCCCAGGCGCAACCACAGGAAGATACGAAGGGACGCTGAGCGAGAGTTTGTGCGCGCACTGTGCACTCTTTTGGGATTGGTCAGGTTCAACATCCAAGTGTTTCTGAAGAGCTCTTCCAGAATGGCCATCGAGCCGCTGGCGTCTGGCTTTGCCAGCAGACTCGCCTTTTTCGAGGTCGAACATTCTGGGGATGATGTTTGGCATACCAGTGATGAGGAAGAGTCTTTTGAGGATCTCGTCTATGAGTTTCATGGAGATTACATTGTCACCGGGCCAGCTGCAAGGCGCTGACCACTACCCAGTTTGCAGGAGCGTGGAGAAGAGTACGGAGGAAAGGCCGTGGAATGAAGGATTATGGCCTCCGAGTCATTATACTGGGGAACATTGGAGTTGATCTAAAGTCGAGAGCCACCAGGATGCCTAGGTGTGAGTGATGAGAAAGATTCAAGTTGAAGAACAGGACAGGACTAGATCAATAAAGTGCGAGATCAACGAGTGAATTACGGCAGCCTTCGTCAGTCACTCTTCAATGAGGACCGGGCAGTCTGCCTAGCTCTTCACTCAAACCCTCTCTATCTCTACCTACGGGGTCAAGGACAATACAAGTGAATACCCAAGATCAAAGGCGATGCAGGAAACAACGAAGCTTGAGGCCTTTATGTTTCAGTCGAGGCCGAAGACCCTTCACTATGCGGTTTCCTCCTCCTCGTCCTCCCACTGAACAATCTCGGGATGCTCCAACTCCTCATCGTCGTCCCCATCCTCACCTTCACTCAAATCCGTAGGAACCCAAACCCTCCTCGCAACCCACCCAAACCTCAACCTCTCCACTCCCTCCTCCTTCAACTTCTTCCCGGGCTCCTTTACCTCATCCTTCATCGCCGCATCGACCGAAAGCTCCACCCTCGCCTGTTCACTCACCCTCCACTTGATAATCGGCCCCGTCCACATGCTCAACTTCTGCTCCGCTGTCGGTGCCGAGGGCTTCAGCAGAAGTTCAGTTGCCGCTTCCCTGCGTAATCTATCTGGCAGCAGCCTGTCATTGCCTCTCCAAAATCTCTTCCTGACTTCCCTAACGCGCACCCTCGCGCGTCGCAGGCTGGGCAATTCGCCGAGATACTGCCATATGATGTTCCAGACAGGCCACTTACTAACAACCATGGAGAGGTCAATGTATCTGACCATCTCCTGTAGGGGAGCCGTCATCTTTGAATTCCAGTGGACCAACGTACCCGGCTCGTCAAAAGCCAGAACATTGGTCGTAAGCAGCACGTGGATGCCCTCTTCATACGCCCTCCGACACGTCCTAAGCAGCGAGGCGTTGAAAGAGCGACGGCTGTGCGTGACTTCTTCCTGATGATAGTGAATTGGCCAGTTCGGCTGGGTGCAGATGCAGTTTTGCCACGATATACAGGCGTCCGTATCACAATTCGGCCTGAGGCTGAAGCCTCGGGCGATGTGGACAGTGGAGGACCCAAAGAGGAATTTGTATATGTTGAGGCGGAGATCTGCGTTGAGGACAGTGAAGAAGCCGGACTGGTCCTGGAAGTAGACGCCGGGCTTTGGTGAGTTGGTCTCATTCGCTGTCTTGGAAGACGGGGCTCTTGGCCTGACGATGATCTTCATCTTGAAATTGGCGTAAATTCAAGATGGGCCGGAATCTTCTGCCCCCTCTTGTAAATCGATGTGCTTGTCAGTCAAGATACGAAAGCTGAAGTGTGGTGCTGACGAACGATATTTGAACGATGCCAAGTTGGTATAAAGAGGGAGCTGAACATCTTCACGATGTTGTTCTTGCAAGTCGCTGTGCTTGTAAGTCAGGATAAACAAGGCGAAGGATAATAACAGATTGCACGATGCAGAGTTCCAGCAGTCAAAGATTCTGTTCTGGCTCCCGCTCGCGCCTTTCTACACTTCTAGACAACCTGTGGCTCCTTCACAGAAGATTTTTTAAACTTCATCCCTTTCTCCGATGGTCCCAAGGTTCGACAAATCCCAAACGCCGAATCCCTCGAGGCTTAGCCAAACCAAATACATTAACTTTAAGCAAGCATCTGCTTAAGCACCTCAATCTGCTCCAGGACAGTAGCCTTGCTGGTGCCGCCCTTGGCGGTCCGGCTCTCGACGCTGGCCTCGTAGTTGAAGACATCGGCAATATCCTCCTCGAATCGCTCATCGATGGCCTTGATCTGCTCGTGCGACAGCTCGTTCATGGGGATGCCCGTCTCCTCCGACTTGGCGACGCAGCGACCCGAAATGTGGTGCGTCTCGCGGAATGGCACGCCCTTGCGGATGAGGTAGTCGGCAACGTCGGTGGCGAGCATGAAGGGGTCGAGGGCGGCCTTCATCTTTTCGGGGCTGACGGTGAGGGTCGAGAGAACGCCGTTGGCAATCTGGATGCTGTCGGAGACTGTCTTGACGTGGTCCATCATGGGCTCGAGAGACTCCTGCAGATCCTTGTTGTAGGTGCTGGGCAAACCCTTTACAGTCATCATGAAGCCGGCCATGTGGCCAAATGCACGACCAGACTTGCCTCGCCGATGATCTCTCCTAGCCGGCGCTCGTTGGCAGTGTGGATGTCCTCCTACAGGGCTCATCAGAAATAATACACTTGGGACGACAAGGGCACATCGCACTCACATCGACACAGAGATGATAGTGAAGGCGTCAGTCTCCCACTCCTTTTGGACCTGCAGATGACCCTCCTCGATCTTCTCAAACTCCTCCTGAGTGATGATGCCGGACTTGGCGTTGGTGCGGGCAATGGCAATGCTGCCGAGAATGTCCTGCTTGTAGAGGACGCGGTCGAAGAAGATACTCTTATTGTACTTGACCATCAGGGGTCGAGGCCACCTAAGCATCCAAGTCAGCCCATGTTGTCAACTATGCGACAATGGCTCGAGGGAATCATACCAGTGAATCGGCCACCCCAGAGCATACTGCTCTCGGGCTTGGAGTCGGACGCCATGGCTGTAGTGTCTGTAATGGGGGATGCGAGGGGATTCAAGTGCAATTGGAAGTCAATTGACAATCTCGAGTGGCAGATATGGAGGAATGTGTTGTATTGTGTTTGTTCAAAGGTTGAGCAAAAAGTTTTGGGCAGGGGTCCTCTCACAGGGCACGAGATGCGTCACAGTCCCCAACCATTTCCGAATTACGGAGCGTCCAAGGCAGCTGCACGGGCCAAAACATTTGTGGGCGGCCAGAGTCATTTCATGATTCTGCAGGGGGGTTTCTACGGAGGGCTCAGGGGATTGGCCGACGCTGGCCGGTCTTCCCCAGACGAGAAGTCGAGTTGCTAGTTATCATTGCGAGCTGCTGATTGGTTGCTCGTTACTTGAAGAATATTTCTTATCTTATCGTGCTTGGGGGAGGGGAAGATGATCAAGCGGGGACAACACAGGCAATTCTGTGAATATTATGCCCTAGAATTTGACAGATGGTAGCTAGAATAGGGCACATGAAGCAAAGGCGACTTGTGGAAGAGAATAAGAAAGAGGCAATTCAGAATTAGCAAGGAGATTCGATGTAACTGGGATGAGAGAAAACAGAGCCAGCAGTCAACACTGCGTTGCTTCACTTGAAGGTAAGCAGGAGATACAGCCTGGCAGCATATAGCTCCCTACCTTCACTTCGAGGAATCGGAGGGATGAAAAGGAGAGAATCGGCCGCATCTTGAACAAGGACACGGAGGAGCTCCTGATGCTCCTTTCACGTGCAACTGACCTGCTCAAACAAGAAATGCCCCAGCGGGAGCTGATGCGAAGCAGAAATAAGCTAAAACACACCAGCCAATGAGAGCCGCGGATGTGGCACAGGGCAATGCACAGACCCAGGGCCTGTCAAGCCCCGATGCCGGTCCCGGTGTTAGCCATCCATGATGGACAGGAACTGAAACAAACTCAACAAGATGGATGACTCGGCCCGTCTGGAAAGAATACACGAGGCGAAGATGCAGGTTGGAAAGGAAAAGGAAATTGACCAGGTGACCAAGGATGCACGGCCAGAGCGGAAAGATGATGAACAGGGCGTGCATCGGGATTGGCAACCCGACGGAGTGTTTACAGCCAGATTCGAGAGCTTGTGCTTTCTCTCAGATGCATCTGCCTCTATTTCCAGGAGATCGCTCGGGTTCTTCTTCCAGCACATGCAGCCTCCGGTCCAGGAGGGTGTGGAGGAAAAGGGACGTGCCCTACTCCCCCTCGTCGTCGAAACCTACCTAACCAGATGTAATCTCCATCTGTCATAGCCTGTACTCGGCCTAGGATTGGTCGAAACATTGAGTTGATGCAGAGATATCAATTTTTCGATAGCAAAAACTATATGTCAACGATTTTGTTTGTTTTGGTGTCGGCGGCGGGGGAGATGCCACGTCTTTTGTTTTGGACGCATCTCTGACTCAACTGATCAAGTCGGTGAGACGAGAAATTGCCAACATGTGGTGGTTTTGCCTTTCGGGGCCGACCGATGCCAATGTCAAGGACGGCGAGGGTCCATCCAAGGAAGAAGAGCGATGACGTTTACCCAATAGCATCAGAGAAAGTTGGGCATCACCAAAGAGAATCCTCCGTTGAGACAAGTCCCGAGGGGAATTATTATCAATCAGCCTTAATTTCCAACACGCCGTTCGGAGTGTTCATTTCCCCGTACGGCGTACACCCATGCGCTGCTGTGTGTCTCGCCCAAAGCCAAAGCGTGTGACGCTTGTGCAATACCCTGCCTAATTCTGGGCTCGCTTGGATGTCGGCTTCTTAGACCAGCATTAGCCCGTCGCGACCATGTGTTTAACAGCGTTCCGCTCCTCTCCGCTCCGCGTAGGGCGGCAACTAACAAGGAACATGGACCAACTGAGCAATTACGTAGGTAAGCCAGCAATGACATGCTGGAACCTTTGCTGATGGAGTTTGATCAACACCGCGGCGGTATCGCCTCCGGATGACACGGACAGCTGGATGGCAAGAGGCAGCGTAATTGACCATGGGCACTCCAGGATTACGAAGTCGGCAGATGGCAAACTTTGTCCCATCCTCCGCCTTGTCTTGACTCATCCATCCACCAGGTGAGGGCGGGTGGACGATCACTCTTTTTGGTGCCAGCAAGTTGCAGCAACAGGCGCAGATGGCCATCTGTCCGCCTCCAGCCTACCCGCCCGCCCGCCAACCAACCCCATGTCCCCCGGACGAGGCCATGGCCAAAACGGGTAATAGGTTCCCCCCCACGAACGAACGGACTTCTTGGTCGTTCACATCCCGCAGGAACGAGGAATGGAGGGGGTGCCGCAGAAGCGTGGAATTGGGTCGCTGGGCCTGTGAAAGCAAATGAAGCTTCTGCAACAAGTGCCGTCAGCTCCGAACCGGCTAGCGAAGAACGTGCATCGGATGCATGCTGAGGAAACACCATCCCCAGGAGATGGGACGCTGGAGTTGGAGTTGGGGTTGCACGAGATGTGAGGTGTGTGGAATAGGAATAGCATCATCTTGGTGGGTTGACCTGTTTTTGGTCCGACTTTCGGTTCGGGTGAGAAAGCCGAGCTTGAGAGTGAGGTGCCTACATCGGCTCGGTGATGATTGATTGATTGCCTTGGCCAAAGGGTCCCTTGTGTAATGAATCAATGCCGGTGTGAGTTGTTCAGCTTTGATGCAAGTTGATGGACCGATAATCGTCTGCTCGAGGCAGGAGACTGTTTCGAGTCTGGACAATACAGAGGAGATGAGGTGTAAGTTAGCGTTTCGGCGCCGTTGGTCAAGGCAAAGGCCAAGACCACGCCACGCCATCCCGCCCGTCTCCGGCTGCAACCCCGTGCTTTCGCCGACGGCTTCGAAGCACCGACTCGTACAAAGTTGGTGGAGGGGAAGCCGGCGTCTTGTTCCTCCACGTCCAAGAGGAGAGTTCGAGAAGAAGCATCAAGCAGATGCCCTGTCCCTTGTGAATCTGGAAGGCAAATGCGAGGGAGCGGAGTCTGTGCCGCCCTACCATCCATCAACCCATGCATGCATGCCATGCCATGCCACCCTCCAGCAGTCAACAACCCCCGTCTCGTCGGGCACAGTTGCAAGAGCTCGAGGTTCGAGGCGTCGCGAGAAAATAGGCGTGTGGATAACGTGGTGTTGTGCCGTGGGTGTGTCAGTTGTGGCCTGTTTGGATGCCGGTCCAAGGGTTCCAACCTACAGTAGCTCGAAATCTGGTGAGCTAGGTAGGTACCTAGGTAGGCAAGGTGCGCTAGGAGTTCTCCACGGACCCAGAGGTGAGGTGCGCTTCGGCGCGGTACAACCTAACCCAAAGTCCATGTCCCGGAAGCTTTGCCCAAAAAATTCCTCAAATACAAATCGCGCCCTCTCCCGCGACTTCTTCCCTACTTCCTCTCTCTCCCTTTTCTCAACTCAATCCGTCTCGACTATCAATCACGCAGTATTCTTGTCTCTCGCCTAAAGAAGACGTCCCTCACCGGCTCAATCTCCCCAACGGCCCGGCCTCTTCGAAACTACAACAACTACCAACCACCTCAATCACAATCGTCACAATGTTCTCCGCTACTCGAGCCCTCCGACAGGCTGCTGTCCACGCTGAGCGTACTCCTCTCATCAAGTTCCTCGGTCCCCGATCCATTCCTTGTAAGTCCGGCCTCTGGCGTCGTTCCCTCGACGCCCTCATTTCCTGTGAGCTTCGCCCTCGGCTAACATGCATTCTCCTCCAGCCAATGTAGACCACTCCCCCAAGCCTCACCCTGCTTCTCCCGCGGGCGAGCTCCCCGCGTCCTGGGCTGGCTACGGCAACGGCAACACCGCCTCCCGACACAAGACCTTCAGCTCCTACCGCGATGCTGTCCAGCAGCACGGTCCTCTCCAGAACTCCATCCGCGCCGGGGCTGGCGTCGGAGGCAGCGCCGGTGCCGCCCTTGGTGCCGTCCATGCCCCCCAGGGTGTCTTCTTTGATGTCTCGGAGCTCCCTCCTCGTTTCCACCGCACTCCTCTGAACGCCGCCGAGATTGAGGCTGTCGAGTCTGGTGGCGCCGCCCTCTTCGGTTAAATGTGCTTCCCGCTAAAGGCGAGGAATCACGGGCGGAGAGGTGGAAACAGAAAGGACCGGACGAGCAAATACTTACGAGGACGCGCACCATATGACGAGTGCCAGGAGGAGACTGCCTGGAGCACATCTCCCGCACGGCAGGATGTACGAGAACGCCAAGTGACTATGCACACGATAGCATACCTTCACGGTGCTTTTGTCGGGATGAGTACCCAGGACCATCCCACCGAGGAGCACTGCAGACTGGAATAGAATTCCCAGTCACAGCTGCATCCTCTTTCACTTCAAGAAACCACCTAGGACATCACGGTACCATGCCGCCACAGGCGTCATATGGGGGCTATACTAAGCACCACGAGGAAGAGGAGGAGGAAAAGGGGAGAACAAGACAAGTCGGGCTTGCAGACACTGCGCCCGACCACGGAGAACGCTGCGACCTCCGTTTTTCTTGGCTGGCATCAACGCTATTTCTTTCTGTATAGCTGGATACCTACCTTGAAGGCTTTAACAGCAAGCAAGGAGCACCATGGCATGGCGTTGAAAAGGGATATTCTTTTGGTAGAAACATTTCAATACTAGAAAAAAACTTGTATACATTCAAGCCATGTTCCCAATACCTTTGTGACTGACGAAATGCTCTTCCCTGATACTCCCGCGAATGGCCTCACCATGGAGCTAATGTCATGACAAGCAGTCGACACGACATGCAACCCAGCCAGGTCCGGACACGGCTAGCACATGGCTAGCACATGTCATAGGCACCATGCCACCCCCAAATCACGTTGATGCGTCCCTTCTTGGCTGGTTACCAACAGCCAGGTCCGTCCCAGGGGCTGCTCTGCACATGGCTTCGCTGCCAGTCGGCTTCTTCCCGGCCCCGGCTTCTCGACCACCACCCGCGTCCACCCCTGCCGGGCCTCGGACTGTGCGACAGTGACCACGGCGACCTACAGCCCGGCGGTGTTCGTGGGGCCGTCTAAAGAGCCTCATTCTGGGGAAAGCGCTTGCAAGACGGTGGATAGAGAGTATTCTCAAATCCCGGACCGGCACCGGCACCGGGAGATGGACTTGCAGGGGCGCGCTAACGTCATGGCAAGAATTAGAGTCAATGAGGAACAAACTAACGTCCACGGTCCAAGAAATGCAATTGAAATTGAATGACGAGGCTCCATAATTCTACCGTGTCGTTTCAATTGCAGGCCTCTGCTATTCGACACAGATGTGGTGCCAAAACTCGACGCCGGGTTTTCCCGAGCGCAATGTACAAACAGCAAGGGGAACGCGAGTTTTCGCTTCATGGGTGAGGCCCTTGGCTCTGAAGGGCAAGCATGACACGGCCAACGTAACAGTCGGTCAAGGTGAAGCACTTCAGACGCTGCTTCGCTTTCCTCGCATGACGGTGTGCGCTTGTGCGTAAGAGGCGGCGCAAGTGCCGTCGAGGATGGGTTCATGTGAATGCGCTGCGACCTTGCTCGGCGAGGCGTCATGATGGACGTGGCTTGCGCAGTCGGAGGAAGGGAGACGTTGTTATGCATGGGCATTTTGACGGCTCTGGCTGTGTCATGACTGGCCTAGGGAGACTTGGTTGTCCTTGTCTTGCAAGCTGCAACTTGTCGGTTCCCGTCCACCGAGCCGCAATGTCTGCTTATTACTGTTGCAGTCTGCTTATTACTGTTGCAGTCTGCTTATTACGTCGCAGTACTGCTCAGAGCCGTGACGCTCAACATTCGATATCAAGACGCCAAAGGACATGTCAGTGTGCGAATTATTCGGAACTTGGCCGAATCGCCTGGGTTGCAAAATGATTGAGAGCCGCGAGGTAAAGGTGTACCTCGGTCGAGAGGAGCACTGGTCAGTGAGATGACAGACCAACGACATTTCATGTGTCTCAACAGGCGCCTTGCGAACAAAAACATGCAGCTTTTCGAGGCATAATCAGCCCCGATGAAATTGAACTCGCTGTGCAGGGAGTAATCTTTCATGGCTTTGCCTGACCACTACCGTGGACAACATAGTCCAGTTATACCCAAGTAAGTATTGCAGAGGAATCTCCTCTTTTCAAGGATGTATCATGCAATTCAGCCTCCATTCAGACAGTCTTTCGGTATGTGCATAGGTAACTCTAAGGGGAGTCAAGAAGCCCTTTAGAGGAGCACGGGTCAGCCCTCTGCCAGTGGCATTGACTTGTAAAGGGTTTACCACTCCGGTGCCAGGCAATGCCCTCCTGGGCTGATGTCTGGGCTACTCGGCGGACGGTCCCCTTTCATTCTTTGTCAGGTGGCCAGAGGATCGAGTTCGTACTGTTGGGCGAAGCTTAGGCCCATGGGATCATGAAGAGAGAGGCATGGGAGCTGGTTTCAAACGAAAGGGAGAGAAATACCACTGGCTTGGTGATGTTGGCAGAGTGGCTCTGGAACTATTGCGAGGACAGGGTCGTTTATAGAGATCAAGACGCAACACTGAGACTACTTCAAAGGATGAGCTGTGACAGGGTGCCGAGTCCGTGAGTTGGCCAAGATATTCTCTTTTCAAGCTACAAATCAAAACTTTTCTGTTCATTGAATCGCATGTCCCAATCGCCTCATCTTCAAGTCAATCCTTCGCCAGAGTAAATCTACATAAGACAGGCCACCTGGCGGCTGCTGCACAGATCCGACGAGGCCACCTTGATGCGCGTCGACGGTCCAACCCAGGTGAATGCCTCAACGAGCCACTCGTACCATACCCGCGTGTCATCCGTCTGCCGCCACATGCTGACCTCGAGCTCAGTATCGGCCGGGAAGTAGAGTGGTTTCTGCGCAGTGTTAGTGTTGTTAATTCCTCTTGGTGAGGTTTCAAGTCTCGGCTTACATTGAGCGGGAAGAAGATTGGGAACCATGAGATCATGTCCTTGCTCTTGCGGTCGATACGCTCAGGGTGTGTGCTGATCTCGATCTTGTCTCCCTTGTTCTCCGGCACCTGTGACTCGTAGAGCGTCGACTCAAAGTAACCGGCCAGTCCGTGGGCAACGCCTCGTGTCCGGCACACGAACGTGAGGTGGCAATGTCGCGAGTTGTGGTCGTTGGCACCAGCCGCACCAGCCATACTACCGCCGCCGCCGCCGACAACGCCGCCAGACCGCCGTGCCTCGAGAGCCGCGAGCGTCGATTCTGGGATGGGGTGCGAGAACTCCCAAGCCTCCTGGAACCGAGGCTTGTTGGGCACGCGCTCGGCTACAAAGTCGAGAGCGAACAGTCGGACGACCCAGGGCGTCTCGAAGGCGTGGGGTTCTCCAGGTGCCCGCGAGAGGATGTCGGCGTGGATCTTGGGTGTTGAGATGGGGCTCAAGTGAGCTGTGTAGGAGCTGGGGATGGAGATGCCGTGGGGCGTGGAGACGACGTGCTGGATGCCGTCAAGACACTCGGGCGACAGCTCGTTGTCGCCAAAGGAGCCAAGCAGCTCTGAGATGAGAATATCAACCTTGCCGTAGACAGGTCCATCCTCGTTCTCGGAGACGACGGGGCCTTTCCACGCGCGCATATCTGTCATGACCACCTTAACTTTACCGCCCCAGACTAGATCGTTCTGGCGCAGAAGATAGACATATGCATTGGGGTTCTTCTCGACTGCCCACATGTCAATGGGGACACCGGCATCCTCGGATGCTTTGAGGGCGCGGGTTACGAGGGGACCACGTCCAGAGCCCGCAACGGCGACAACTACTTTGCCCTCCTTGGATGTAGGCTTGTTGAGTTTCTTCCATTCCGTGAGAGCCTCATACACGGCGGCCTCATACTGGCTGTACTTGACGGGGTCTCCCTCAAAGACTTCGTAGGTGGCCGACTCAAGGTTGTCCGACAGGGGCTGGAGGGGGGACTGCAGCCAGTCCTGGAAGCTGGTCAATGTGGCGCCCTCAAGATAGGTGAATTGAGGCTGCTGAGACTCAAGCCACCTCAAGTAAGAAATATAGTCGTTGACTTTTATTTGGAAATTCGGCGTCTTGGAAGGCTGAGTCTGCGCCTCGGCAAGAGTTGGGAACTCATCCTGGGAGGACAACAGAGAATGAGCATCGCCCTTTATGTGAGAAACGTCAGGACCAGCGTCGCACAGAAGGATCCAAGGCGCATTCTTGAGTCGCATGTATGAGCAGATGAGGTCCTGGTGGTGCTTTGACAGTGAAGGGTAACCGGCCTTGTTAGCCTGGAAAGTTGCTGGGCTGAGGGTGAGGTAATGCAGAGGCTCAGCGAACCAGCGGTCCTGAAGATCCTTCTCAGGCATGACACGAGGTATTTGCAGCGCTAAGATTGACATTTTAGCAAAGGCCCAAGGTGATTAGAGATCAGACCATAGCTTAGACGCACCAACAAAGAGTCTCGTGTTGTAGTTGCAGACAGAACGGACATGATGCCATGAATCCCATGCCGCCAAAAGGTCGATCTCCTTCCCCTCAGTCTTTGTAGGGGTCTTGACCTCGAGCGATGAGATGTTTTCGCCTTGTGGCTCCAGTCCAGGCTCACGATACATGGGCATGTGAACCAGGAAAGTTAGACGGCTGCCGACGGTGAGAGCCTCTTCAACCGCACGCGAATACTGCGCAAGGCTTTGGTTACGGCCATCAACGTAGACGTCCGGTCGAGGTCCAGGGACTATGATGCTGCGCACGCCACAGAAATTGGCGTAGTTGACTTCAACATTCAGAACCTGGCGAGAAATGCTTGAGATGATGGGGTTGGCCGAGCCAAGGTCGAGCCAAGGGCTGATGACTGCAGTGTAGGTGTTGACAGCAGCGCAAGGGAACAGGCTTGTGTCCTTGGGCGTCAGAGGCGGCAGAATGGGCTCCGCTCGCGACCCGGTTGCTGTCGTAGTCGGAGTCTCGCCATTGTCGGCGAGAGCGGCGAGATGCTCGGCCACAAGAGCAAAGACGCGCTCACGGAAGTGGACGTTGGTGATGGGAGTCGTGGCAAAGGCCAGCTATTCACGGAGTCAACTGGAGTGCCCGACACGGCGCATGCGCGGCGACAGAGTCCTTTCATCGGCGACGGGCGGTCGTTGACGCAGGCGACTTGCGACTTACACCATGGTTGAGCAGATGGCCGTACTGTAAGTCGGTGAGGGGCTCATGGCGGGTCGAGTCATGATATCCGACGTGGAAACTGGGCTGCTGCGGGCCGAAGTTGTCGGACATGTCGAAGCCAGAGCCGTCAGACGCCATGATTGTATCTGTGAGCTTCTTCTGGCAGTGAGTTCGCGGTGGTGGTGAAAAGAAACAATGAAGCTGAGATTTCCAGTGGTGGAGCAGATCACCCCGCCAAAGTCGTTGGTTGTGCGAGGTGGGATGCGCCAGATTTCAACCGCCGGTAATGAGATGGAGATTGTGGTCGCAGAAATAAATGAGAATAAAGTCGAGACCGCTTCACTGAACAGAATATGACTCTTGCGTTTATATACAACCAAAGTCCTCCGGTTCTCAGGTGGAAGTTGCAAGGAACTCTTGTGAGAGCTCCAGTGTTTTTCGCGGTGACAGACGCAGAGAGAACCCTGAAAGTGGGCACAGTGTGCGCCTAGTCATACCACTCAGCTTGGTTCTGCGAGAGACAAAGGCTTATTTGAGTGCCGAAAGTGGGCAATTATCATCTTCACAAACATTACAGGAATGTTTGAGAAAGAGTCAGCTTCTCTTGTCGCGTACTCACTCGGTAAAGTTTTCCAAATAGAATGATTTACCAGAAAAGTGAGAACCTACCCAAAAATATTAGATAAGTCAGCGCTTCATATTAGCACTGTACCGCAAATATCTCCTTATCGATAAGGCTGCTGCCTCTCGTCCCGCCAAATTTTTCTGGCAGAAATCAACGCCAAAACACCACGGCTTCTCCAGCCTCGCCAATCTTTCTCCTCGCCACCTCATCCACAACAATGTCCGAGACAAAGGGAGGAAAGCGTCTCAGCGCCGACGCAGACGAATCCACCAGGAAGAAGGCTAAGAAGGACGGCTCCGCAGACGACGAAAAGTACAACCCTTACCTTGCCCACATGTACGAGAACGGCAACGGTAGCAATGGCTACGGCGAGGAGCCTTCGCTCGACTCGCCCCTCGCAGGCATGAGGCGACAGCATACAACGGCTGCGCAGGCCCACAAGGCCGAGGACTCGGAGTCGAATCCCTTCACTGGTCGGCCGCACTCGCAGAAGTACTTCCAGATTCTCCAGGGTCGCCGCGACTTGCCCGTGCATAAGCAACGCCAGGAGTTTCTCAACAAGTACCACACAACGCAGATTCTTGTCTTTGTCGGTGAGACAGGCTCAGGAAAGACGACGCAGATTCCGCAGTATGTCGTCTACGACGAGCTCCCCCACATCACCGGCAAGCTCATTGCTTGTACGCAGCCGCGTCGAGTCGCCGCCATGTCGGTCGCGCAGCGTGTCGCCGATGAGATGGACGTCACCCTGGGCGAGGAAGTCGGTTACAGCATCCGTTTCGAGGATATGACAGGCCCCAAGACGATGCTCAAGTACATGACGGATGGTATGCTCCTGCGCGAGGCCATGCATGACCACGAGATGTCCCGTTACAGCTGCATCATTCTCGACGAGGCCCACGAGCGTACCCTCGCGACCGATATCCTCATGGCTCTTCTCAAGAAGATCTCCATGCGCCGCCCCGACCTCAAGATCATCATCATGTCTGCTACCCTCGATGCCCAAAAGTTCCAAAAGTACTTCAACGATGCGCCCTTGCTCGCCGTCCCCGGTCGAACCCATCCCGTCGAGATCTTCTACACTCCCGAGCCTGAGCGCGACTACGTCGAGGCCGCCATCCGCACCGTTCTTCAGATCCATGCCTCCGAGCCTGAGGGTGATGTCTTACTCTTCCTGACTGGCGAGGACGAAATTGAGGACGCTTGTCGCAAGATCAGCCTCGAAGCCGACGAGTTGATGCGCGAGGTCGATGCTGGCCCGCTCGCCGTGTATCCCCTCTACGGTACTCTCCCTCCTCATCAACAGCAGCGCATCTTCGACAAGGCCCCGGGGCCTCTCCGCAAGGGTGGTCGGCCCGGTCGCAAGGTCATCATTTCCACAAACATCGCCGAAACCAGTTTGACCATCGATGGTATCGTGTACGTCGTGGACCCTGGCTTCAGCAAGCAAAAGATCTACAACCCGCGTATCCGTGTCGAGTCCCTCCTCGTCTCCCCCATCTCCAAGGCCTCTGCCCAGCAGCGAGCCGGTCGTGCTGGCCGTACCAAGCCCGGAAAGTGTTTCCGTCTGTACACGGAGAAGGCCTTCAAGAAGGAGCTCATCGAGCAGACGTACCCCGAAATTCTGCGGTCCAACCTCGCCAACACCGTCCTCGAGCTCAAGAAGCTTGGTGTTGAGGATCTCGTCCACTTTGATCTCATGGACCCTCCGGCACCCGAGACCATGATGCGTGCGCTAGAGGAACTCAACTATCTCGCCTGTCTTGATGACGACGGTGAACTCACGACCCTCGGCGGCCTGGCATCCGAGTTCCCTCTCGATCCCGCCCTGGCAGTCATGCTCATCTCATCCCCCGAGTTCTACTGCTCCAATGAGATTCTCTCCATCACCTCCCTCCTATCCGTGCCCCAAATCTTCGTCCGACCCGCCGCCAACCGCAAGCGCGCCGACGAAATGAAGGCGCACTTTGCCCACCCGGACGGCGACCACCTCACGCTGCTCAACGCCTACCACGCCTTCAAGGGCCAGTCGACATCGGACCCCAACGGCGCCAAGAATTGGTGCCACGAGCACTTCCTCTCGTTCCGACACCTCTCGAGCGCTGACAATGTCCGCGCTCAGCTCAAGCGCATCATGGAGACGCACGGCCTGGAGCTCATGTCGACTCCTTTCGAGGACAAGAACTACTACACCAACATCCGACGCGCATTGCTCGCCGGCTTCTTCATGCAGGTGGCCATGAAGGAGAGCTCGGGCAAACTGTACCGCACGGTGAAGGACGATCAAGCCGTCCTGATCCACCCGTCCACTGTCCTCCGGACCGAGTTTGACTGGGTGCTCTACAATGAGTTCGTCTTGACGTCCAAGCAATACATCCGAACATGCACGGGCATCCGACCCGAGTGGCTATTGGTAAGTCGCTTTACTCTCGTTTCCAAATCTCCGTCAATAGGGGGAATTGTGCATCTTCAATGCCGTCATACAGCTTTACTTACAGTCTCGTAGGAAATCGCCCCCACGTACTACGACATCGACTCGTTCGAGGAAGGCGACGTCAAGCGCTCTCTCGCACGCGCTGCCGAGAAGAAGCGCCGCAAGGAAGCCATGAAGGCTGGCAGATGAGGCCCTTCAGCTCACATGCCACCCTGCGAAAACGGAAGAGGCCAGCCAAACCCCAGGGACAAGACATCAAGGATCAAGAGAGCGATCGATGGCGCGTATTCTCCTGTAACCAATGCTTGACCCTTTTCTTGCATTTTATCCTGCGGAAGGGCCTTCCATCACGGCGGCTTGTCCGCGCATGGACCATAGCGGAGAGGATCTAAGAGTGCGGAGGATGGAGGGTTGTATGCGGATGGAAAGCCCCTCTCAACAAGCCACCTTCACTCCGAGCCTGATTTTGTAAATTCCGACAAGCTGACTGGTCGAGCTACGGCGTTTTATGTGCAGCAGCCATTTATTATTCCGGGGTTTTGTTGTGTTTTTTTGCTTCATTTTCCCCTCTTCGCCCCTCTCTCTGAGCTTCCTTTATTAGTCTACCCTGATGCTAGAGAGGCTGCGACGCGTCGTGCCGTTGTGGCTGCCAAGAGAGGGGTGACGGGCGGGTGTGACAGAAGCGGGCGTTTCATTTTTGGCTGCTGTAGGGCGGAGGAGAAAAGAGACGACAAGAGTATTTGGAGATGTACTCTGTATATGGTGGCGGATAGAAAGGTCCAGATCACAGCGAGGGTAGCATGATAGACGAAACATTGACAACGCTTGGAAAGCATCCTGCAGCATTGTTTCAGATGACGATCAGCCTGTTGGGTCTTTTGAAGCTTTTCGCATTGACTCATCTTTGCTGCTCCCAAGACTCTGCGATAATGTGTTCTCAGCGGAGCCTCGCTGGTCAAGATGAAGGCATGTATGTACCTAAGGCGGCGGGTGCATCCGGGGCCACAACTGAATCACACCCGCTCGCCGCGGTTGACGATGCAACTTGAACGTTTTAGCCAAACTCCAAAATGCGTTTTTCCCCCAGAGGAAGCGAGGGGTTGTGGCGATGTGGCCCCCGGAGTTCGCTGACGGGGGGTGGACAGGGCCCCCCAATCGCATCGTCCTGTGGAGGCGGGAGATCGAGGCGAAAGGGAAAAAAGCAATTATGTACTATGCTGCGCGGGCAGATACCCCCAACTCCCGGACCCCTGTGTGAAGCAAACAGCAGTTTGCGGCTAAAGGGTAAGGGCAAGAAGAATTGTGTGGGGGTGAACTCTAAAAAGCAGCATCCGAGGTTCCCATGATATGACTGGCAACTTGATCGGGGATCAAGAGAAGAGGTAAAGTCGGGCTGCATCTTGGAGAACAACGGGAGTGAGGCCAAATCGAGCATGAAGCAGCAACGAGCTTGGGACAGGCAGCGGCCATGCGGATCCCTTCCCAAGGAGGACATGACATGTGCAGCCAAGATGCAGTGGACGAGTCCATCGAGGTGAGCACTCGAGCGAAGCGCGGCGAGGCCAGCCAGTCGGTATCGGCGAGTTAGACGCTGGACGTGTCTTGGCTCCATGTCTATGAAGATGAAGGTGACTCCACGCGAGGCAATTCTCGGACAACAGCCGTACAAGAGTAACGTGATATCTTGACCGTCCAAACTCCCCGGCGGAAATGTCAACCGGAGATATCATGCCAGCTCGCGTACAAGGCGCGGACAGCCCCCGAGCGAATCGCCCAGCTCGGAAACCGGGACAGTCGTCAGTCAAAACATGACAAGAGCCTGTAACTACACACGACCACTCTGGATCGGGCTATGGGCGGCCATAGCTCCTTGTGCTTTCCCCTTGCCCCGGAATATATTTGGGACAAGGGCAAGGTGAGGACCAAGCAGTAAAGCGCCTGACCGAGCGTGTCATCTCCCATCTGCGGTTATGCTTTGCGTGGTTTTGCTGCTAGCTCTGGTCGTCTCAGCTACGCGGTAGTGCTTCCGATGAAGCCGAACCCTAAGCCAGCGCGGCCAAGGCGAGACGGCAATGTTGTGAATGGAGTCGTTTCGGAGCCGCCGGTGAAAGCGCTGATATGTCGTTCCAAGAGACAGACATGAGACAAGAGGACCCTGAGAGTGTCACTCACTCACTCCAAGACAAGATGCTACATGTCCAATGTCTCATGACAGCAAAGTAAGGCCTTGCTCACCCCTTCCACAGATATCCCCGAAGCAAGTGCCCTCATCAACGTTCGTTTCGATGAACCACATCCGGCAATTATACGTCGGGATATACTTTCGTATACCCACGCGAAAAGAGCGGCGCCACGCGCTTGTGGATCCCGTTCCCTTGACGTGGGAGCTGTGGTTTTGCTTTTTATTTATTTTTTCCTTCCGTTTCCCTTCCGTTTCCCTTCCAGATGCTGGGCCGCATTAGCATCGAACCCGTGTGTTCAGCCTCGTCTCCACACACAAAATGTCCATGTTTACAGGGACCGAGATGTGAGGTCGATGTTGCCGACCATAGCATGCCGTACATTCGTTATACCTTGTGCGTCCGACGCTCGGCTCGTGGCCGTGCTCGGCTCGTGGCACGACACATGGAGACATGGGACGACCACAGCCTGGAGCATGCCGACCGTTGAGGCATGCATGGGCCTCGCAGACGAGTGGCTTCAGGCCGTGACGCCGACTGGCCCGAGGAGACCACAGCATATGCACACAACACACAGCACACCCCCTCCCCTTGGAGAGTTTTGCCCTCTCTATGATTGCCGAGGACCGCAGACGGGGGAATCGTCGTGTACCGTCTCAGGCATGGGCTTGTCCGAGAGGGATGGGCAAATGGCCTGTATCAGAGGACCTTGGCCACTATGAGCAGTGCGTCGCTTTCCCCAGAGAAGACAGAAGACTCAGAAGAGTGACACAGACACTGACAAGGCCCCTGTCATCCATGGTTCCCCCTTGACTCGACCCTAGGCCCTTGGCTAACCTCGCGCCATTTCCGCCGGCCGCTACGCCCGTTGGAGCTCTCGTCCCACGGCCCCACGTCTAGACGAACCACATGCCGTCCAAGATGTGTGGCTGTCGACCTGGCTTTTGCTGCAGCCTGCAGCCCGTCCGATCGTCAACCGCAACGGCGTGGATGCCACTAATGCTGAATAACATTTCCTTAACATTAGTGAGCCTCTGGAAGCGCTTGGGTGTCCTCCCCGGTGTCGTATCGGCACCACTGTGCGTGGCGTCTAGTGCTCTGTCAACAAGAGGCTGCGGGCTCAAAACGTCTGTTAGCGGTCATCGTCCTTGTCCAACAAGATGAATGTCTATGTTGTCTCTGTCCGTTCCCTCTCTTGCTCCTGCTCTTGCTTGCCTCCACCGTCCACCGGCCCTCTTCCGGAGCATCGCATGGGCTCCCTGTCTGTCATCAATGGGTGTGGTCCCCCCCGCTGCATCGTTATGGGGCCCCTTCAGTCCAAGGGGGGCATCACTGCATCAGTCAATCCCATGCAAAATGGCATTGCGACGCCAACGGCCATTCGCCATCGAGTTTAGCTGTCTGTCCCAAGACGTCAGCAGTGTCCGAGGCTTCAATGCAGCAGCAGTAGCAGTAGTACTCTGTCAAGTAGACGGCACGCACCTTGAGATCATGCCAGCCCATTCCCGCTTGGAGCTCCGCCTAGCCCTGGGGATCCTGGGATCCTTGCCATCCATCCATATGTTGCCCATCGGCCTTCATCAGCGGTAGTACAAGAACATCGTTCGACGCTTCCCCCAGCCGAACCCTGCTCTCCGTGCTAGTATCGTATTCACGTCACTTCCTATCTGCCATTGCCCGGTGCTGCCAGCTCATATAAGACGCTCTGCATCGCATCTCCGTCCCTCTCGGTCCATTGACTTGCATCGTACCTTGTCCAGTTCCTCTCCTCCCACGCTGTACAATTATCCTCTATCCTCAATAACACAATGAGCGGTGCTGGTGGCTTTTATAAGTACCGATGCAAGTACTTTTACACACACAACTGCCCCAACTGGGTTTGGGTCAACAATGCGCCTTGCGCATCGTGTCTTGTAAGCATGATTGACCTTGCTTGGATCGCTTTCCGAGGTTTGCTGACAAGCCCTTCAAAGGCCGATGGGCGCGATAACGAAGAACCCTCTATGCCACCATGGGGCCTTCCGCGAGATATCGTTGTGCCTCAAGTCCTCGACGGCATCCTCCAGTACACCCTCATGGAGCTTGTAGCTCCCTCAGAACCGGGCGACGACTGGACGCTCAGGGACAAAGCCAACCGACCACCGCCTTCAATTCCCGTGACCAGCGCTATGCCAGGCATACCGGGCATCATGTCACATCATCGGTTTTGAGGAGCAGGGGCCCTTGAGGGGCACACGAGGGGACACCCTCTGAGGGCTTCCCCCAATTCCAATTTGACTTGACGACAAAGCTTGGGAAATAATTATCGACGACAAGGACTGTACTATCAAATGACGACGGGAAACACACGAGGATAGGATGGCATCTGGGAATAAACGCCAGAAGATTGCAAGCCTCTCTCGACACCGACCGGATTGTACGACTTCTGAAGAATCTGACGGGAAGCGCAGACATTGAATGAGAGGTTGCGACTGCGACACTGAACATTGGATGGAACGGGAGATAGGTGGCTGGAGAAAGACCGCAAGCAAACAAAACCCCCGGAGATACCCATGCGCTGTGTTGGACGTTTCTGGAGACGGGGGACTCCATTCTGGAATTGTCTTTTTTTTGGGGTGGGGGCTTCTTTTTTTGGGACATCATGCAACGGGCGCGAATGAGTGTTTCACTGGGTATGGGAACAACTATTCTTTTTTTTGTTCCTTTTTTTGGCGGTTCTGGAGCCGGGAAATTGATTTCTTAACCTCTTCCCTCTTGGGATTGACGAGGCAGCATTTCACTTCATTTCGTTCCATGTTGATCATCCACCCGAAGCGTCCGCGACATGTGGTGTGAGGCTCGGGGGAACGGTGGTTGTGGCGGATTGGTTGGGCGAGTCAGTGATGGAATATAGGCACACGAGATCATGTCGACGCATCAGATCAAGGCGCGAATGCCAGGGCTAAAATTTAGGTCGCGAGATGTGGCGTGCCACAAAATCAGAGCTCGCCTGATGATCCATGTCCGTCTACCTATCAGTCAGTCGTCGTGTGTCTCGATACGCCGTACCTACCTAAGGTATCTAGGCCCGGGACCCACCAAGTATAGGTTTCCCAAAGAGCGCGATTCTGAGTCTGAGCTGGAACAGGACAAACCAACGTGGCTGATGATGGATCACGGGAACCGCAATCAGAGGCAGAGGTGCGGGCCAAGAGGGTCGAAAATGGTCGAAAATGCAGGGCGAAAGAGGGACCCGAGAGCCGCAGCCGGACGAGCCGTCTGTCTCTAGCTCGGTGACAGTGAATTGTCTTGTTGTTTGGTTGGAGATTGGCTCGTGCCTGTCACAGCGGGCTTGCTCGTCAAACGACCGGCTTTCCTCAATACGGACCAAGTGGAACGGTTTCACCAGACTCCACGTGTCTGAGTCCTTGGAGGGCGGTGCCAATGAGATGACGGCCCCATCAAGACTGAGCTAGTCTAGGTGCTGAGCCGAGCAAGAGGATTGGATGGATTCCTGGTCAGTGGCGATGAATTGCCGCCGTCCAGTAACGGCTAAACCCCCTCGCTCGCTTACTCCCGCAGGCTGAGCGGACCGTTAGCAAGCGGAGAGTGCCAAAGCGATGATTTCTGAAAGAGGGCAAGACGCGCGGTCGCAGAGACACGGCCAGGGCTGAATCAATTGCAGAGAAGCTGTATTACCATATGGCTTGTTTCGAATTAGCCATGGGTGCATCCGTCCTATCCGCAGGCTGGTGCATCTTGCTCTTGTTGTAGTAGCAGTGGAGAGAGTAACTGCGGATGCGGGCGTGAGTGAGATGGGCGAGATGGAGTTCGTATAGGTAAGGTAGTGAGATGGAGATTCGGATGCTTCCACTCGAGATGCGCACAATGACAAGTGAACAGTCACCCGGCTCCTTCCTTTTCCATCGAGCCTACCTACGCAGTAAGTTAGGTAGGTAGGTAGTAGCCGTCATCGGCCACCTATCGGCCATCGGCATCGAGATATGATGTGACATCTAAAGCCCGTTCTTGCCGAGAAATCTTGGTCCAGGAACAGAAACAATGGCAGGCACGACAGCTCGACACTAGCAGACTAGGAGTCTAGCACCATCGTCAACGGGGCGCGGGAGGAAGCAGGTAAGCACACTCTGCCGCCATCAACTGGCTAGACGCTGGACATGGAAGTAACCACCAGACGCCGGCAGTGCCCCCACTACTACGTAGACTAAGGTAGATAGGTACCTACCAGGTACAGGTAGCGAGCGCATCGGCCTCCACCAGACCTCAGCAGTAGTCACAGCCTGAGTCCGCTGCAATTGCGCATCACACCCCGCTAGAGGCTTTGTGGCCGAGGTGAATTGGTGTCCCAATTGAGCTGATCTCAGCTCCAACTTGACGATCTGATCTCAGCCTCAACGGAAACTACCGTCGCCAATTGCTTACACCCAAGGATTGCCCAATTGAGTACATCTAATCGGCACAAACTCGCATCCTCCGGAATTTATCCAGCATAAAAAGTATACATCCTTGAGCCCTTGACGCAAGCCCCCTCCTCTTAAAATGCTACTCTACTGCTGATTCCCCATGATCTCAATCCTCCATCCCAGTCTCTCAAGCGCATGCGCTACAACAGCTTGCATCAGCCCATTCCCCATGACCTGGCCCGTGTGCTAAACAAGCGCCATCCATGGCATGGCATGGCATGGCCCCTCGTCCGTTCGACATTTCTAGAAGCGGTATGGAACGATTGAGAGAATAAAAAATTGACGAGTGCCAAGAACAGGCCAGCCACTCCGCCAACTATTGCAGCTGCTACGGAGTAGTGGCTGATTAATCGAATTTGCCATCTGGCCATGTTGGCTCTCTCAAGGTCGGGAGTCGCCGTGTACTGGCAATTTCATGACCATCAACTATCAGTTTAGTTCCGCGGCATGGGCCTGTGGGCCGTGAGAGGTGGAGAGTCGGACAAGGTAGGCCGGACTCTCTCTATCTTTGCAACCCGTGTGGCTTTATATCTTCCGGGTATAGCAGTGGAGTAGAGGATAACTTATACAATGCGATAGGATAGGACAACTGAGACAATGTCCATGGTGCCATCATCCTACATTCTAGGACCCTAGAGTCGCATGTGATCTACATGGGGGAAACACCATGGCAATACGATGAGACCGGAAGCCCTATTGATGATGCTGATATACTTTTCGGATAAAAATCTTTAAATGAGCGCTCTTTACCGAAACTCGGTGTGCGGGACTGACTCCGATTCATGGGAGAAAACTGAACAATTTAACGTAAATCATTATTGTCATAGGTACAGATGATATACTGGAATCCTTTAATCTAATTACAGCATTACCGCCAGAACAGCGGCAATCAATCCCGCAGCAACCATGCCCATCCTCGGGCTAGCAAACTCCGAAGCCGCATTATCATCGCCGCCCAGGCCGAAAGGCAACCCCTGGTAGTCAAAAGTCACGTTCTGCTTGATGGTGCTGTTGAGGCACTGTCCATTGGCAATGTCCAGGCGCGACAGGTCATCCGGCACATTGAAGAACATGTAGTTTTTCTGCGGGACGTCCTTGAAACCCTTCGTGTTGTACGGGAACTTGTTCCCGTCATCTGTGGCGCTGGTGTTCCTCAGCAAGATACACTGCACCTGGCCTGGGTAGTCCTTGTAGAGAGCCGGGTATGCCTTCATCACGTCTCCGTTGGTCGTGTCGCCGACGAGGATGAACTTGCGATCGGGGAAGGTTTGGAAGACCTTGTCCAGGAGGAACCGGCGGATGGAGATGGTCGCCGAGACGTCAGAGAAGTTGAGTGGTCGCGTGTCGAATGAGCCCATCGGATAGGTGTTGTAGATAAAGCTCATGTAGCTGCGCGTGACCTGCTCGGGTGTCGTCGTGAGGTAGTGGAAGTGAAGGTCATTGATCGAGGACGACCAGTTGGCGTAGATGTCCGGCATGTTCATCCACGGCACGAAAGGCCGGGCAAAGGTATTGAGCAGACCCTCCTTCGGCCTGTAGATCTTGGTGATTCGGAGGATATCGTCAATGTCTGACAGGATCGTGATGCCCTTGGGCGGAACCAGGTATGCGGTCGAGTTGCCGCTGTTGTTTTTGCCCTCCGCGTACACGTTCAGAGTCTGGATCCGCGACGTTTCATTGCCTGGAATCAAGTGTCCATTTTTTGACCCAGTGGTATTTTTCAAAGTGACGAAAACATCAAAGTCACCTTGATCCGTGGTGTTGTATGGCAACGTGATGTTTTGCGCGCCTCCTCTCTAGGGCCGATTGTTAGCAACCCCGTGAATCAAGAATACTCATCGACGAAAGGCCTTACCGCGTTGATAGCGCCGCCACTCTCATCGGGATCAACGCCGACGTTGTTGACAAAGTTCATCCTGACGCTCACCTCGTCCTGCTGCACCACAAAGATGGACTTGGTCACGTTTCGAGCCTGCGCTTGCTGCGTCTTGGGAAGCTTGTCAACCTCCGTGTCAATGAGGAAAGCATTGGCGAGATTGTCAATCTTGTCCTGGTCAATGTCCGGGATCTTGTAGACGTTGCCGTGAACTCGAACGTTCCATCCGTCATCTGTCCAGTTGCCGTAGGGCCTATCTCGCGGTCAGCATTCGCGTCCTGGTGAGGGTCTAGGTCCAGGGACAACCTACGGCATGTTCAAAACTTGTGTTGGCTGCGCATCCAAATCATCGTCATCGTCGATACCTAGCGACTTCTTTACAGAGTCACCCGTAGGAAAGCCAGTCGGAAAGTCGAGGATTCCCGAGTTGACCCACCCCGTGAGTTCGCCCTTGACGTCGCTGACCAGACCGTCAACATAGGTCCCAACCTTGTCGACGATGTTGCGCTTTTCGAGGACGGGCACCTCCGTGGGCTCGGGGGCTCGAACAGCTACTACTCGGTAGACGGTAGGTTCTGCAATGGGAGCCGCGGCCGGGATGGCCATGGCGGCGGGCACGAGGGCCAAGAATGCCGCTTTGAACATGGTGATAACTTGAAGAGTGTTGCCAAAGCCTTTACATGGATCCCACAACAAAGCAGGCGAAGAAATTATCAAGAGCGGATGTGTAGACTAATTAATATGATTGAAATTAGCTAACCCTTTTACTGACAACAAGTTCCTGCATTAGGTGACATCACCAGCAACTGGCTAGTCAAGTCATTGGCCGCAGCGTATTGGTCCATCTCTCACAACCAGGGTAGAATCAAGATTGCTCTTCACCAATTCAGCCATGAAACAACAGTCCCAGCTGATCAATTGATTTGTGGAATTAATCCTATGTACGACGAAATTTACTTGGAAGTGCAATTCGAACTTTTGAGGCGAAAAGGGGTTTCTGCAGGCTAAACGAGAGGCGTTGAGTATTGTACGATGACATCATCGCAAGTCTCCTCCGAGCCTTCGGCTCCGACTCGCGATCGAATATCGCGCACACCAACTCCACTGTCGACTGGTTAGCAACTTTCTGCTCTTACGCAAGTGTGTACGCTTCTCTGCATAGGGCGCTCTTGAGGGCTTGTAACTCATCGTTGTCCTGCTCAGTGTTAGCACCCATATCAAACCACGGAAGAAGCAGGTAGACTTATCCCCTCAACGCGGGGGGTTGTCCTCCGCACCATTTCTGGCGAGAGGACAACCAGGACTACCCCATCCAACAAGGCCTGTCCAGAGATCCAATGGTACAACCCAGTCTCAACAATGCGACCAAGAATCGTCGGACTCAACCTGTGGCTTGGCCCTCCACAACACCAGACAAGCACGAAACTTTGACTCCAACTCGAGATGGGTCCCGGTGCTGCTTTGAACGTCAACCGCAAGTGTCGCCCTAGGAGACAGAGTCATTGCAAGGTTGAAGACTGTTTCGCGAGCTGCCAATCCCGGCATAGTTCAGTACCTTCGTTGACACAACTACACCAGAAGTCGTCATAGCAGAACACAGTCCGGAAACCCCAGACGCAGACAAGAAAACCCCTTCTGTTTGATTCGCGCTGCCAACAAGGACTAGTTTTTGTTACCTCTCCAGATTTCTCGCCAGCAAGAATCCGAGGAGGGTGTTGACGGGCGGACAAAAGACATCCATAAAAAACCACCCTCTCATCTCATTCGCCTTTTCAGGTTAGAACCGAGGGATCTGTTGAGACCATCCGGTACAAGACCTTCCAGTCCCCACAGATGGGCTGGCGCCCTTCATGACCAAGGGATTGAGACCCATGGCTAGAGGCTAATGCGCTTGGTCAGACCAGACGCAGTGCGTCACACACCATGAGCAAGTGCTGTGGTGTGGTTCCGTGAGCGAAAGAGCCAAGGGGACGGGTAAATGTGAACCAGTGCAACGATCTGCCATGCCATATTCTGCAGCTTCGAAGGGCCGGGAGCTATACGGTTGGCGAGGATGATCAGTCATCGAATTTCTGTGTGTTTCCGCAAGATGCCCATTGCACCAGCTGAAACTAACCAGCTGGCGGTTCCGACAGGCGATGGCTTGGGAGTTTGAATGAAATACGCGAACTGACTGTTTGAAACCATTCCGAAGCTCCACATCTTGGCTGCTTGGGCGTGATGAGCAAGATCGTGCAATCTGACCGAGTGGTCAAGCTGGTTCCATCTCCAAATACCCAAAGCCGATCGCATCTCCAGAACGGTCTACTCTTGACCGATGTGCTGGTTCCAGTGGAAAGGGCTGACGAGCGTCCTCGGACCAGAGGCTCTTACCGTAACGACTCATGGCACCGATCCTCTCGCGCACCAAAAGGTGACTGGACTGCCCTCCTCGCCTGTCCGTCCGCCTAGCACCGCAGGCCGATCGTCCCACTTTTCAGCGGGCACGTCACAGCCGTAAGCGCTTGGCCGACTTAAAAGACGACTTGGGCGACAAGAGCGCAAAGCTTGAAAACCAGATATCTTCTTAGGGTTAAGTTCCGAACCTCGTTCACCCATCACTGCTGGTGCGGCCTCTACAGACCGCGGCGTCGCCACAATGGTCCAGCTGCGGCATTCACGAGGTCCTGTTACAGGCTCGAGAGCGGCATATTGCGGTTAACCAGCGAGAAGGGCGGCCTGTGATAGACACTCCTTGCGGAGAACGAGAGCCGGAGAACTGTGGGGGAGGCGTCGCGCGTGTTGATGTGCCTGCTAGAAGCAGTGAAGGGGGGCCTTAACAGCGTCGGGAATTTCCAAAAAGCTTATCCGTATGAATCGCTGTGCATTCTGGTGATGATCGTGTCTCCAGCAAAGAAACCGAGGAACCGAACAGAAACGCGAAGTGGTTGTTGACTGGCGAGAGAGTCCAGTGTAGAACAGAAGGAGACGCGACGAGACGAAAGCTGGGTCCACATTTGAACTGCAAGGAGTGACGCGCCAGCACGTGACCACACTACCAACCTCTCTACAGTGCCAATACCGTGATTTCTACACATGAAGGCCAGAGTTTCTTGGGTCATGATGACAAACACCCTATACCAACCTTTATTTTTTCATCCGTAAGGTCAAGAACATCATGTCGAGCTCGTCTTCTTCGGCTGGCTCGCAGCCCAAGATTATTGAATTGATAGTGGAAGCTGGGAAGAAAGCTTTTGACCCAAACGTTGATGCCGCCACAAAAGCTTCAGGTGTCGAAGAATACAACAAGCTCATCGATAGGTGATTTGCTCAATCACCACAACCAAGCCCATGAACTACGATGCTAATCTCTCCAAGCACTGAAACATGGAGTCTTCTACCCGCCTTGAATGCTCTCATCAAGCCCTCTATCCTCCCGCCATGGCTGCGAAACCCACTTCTTCAAACCCTTACTCTCCTACCGCTGCGCCCGGACGGCGTCCGCGGCACCATGGAATTTGTCTTTTCAGTACATCCTAGTAACGTTGGAAAGACCCCCCAAGCCGACGCTGCATCACAGAAGCAGGGAGCTAGTATTACTCATGAAGCTGTCGCGGTTGCGACCAGGCTGCTCTCGTTGGTGCCGGCGAGCATGACCCCAGAGGCATGGTTCGAGGGCATTGCAGGGCAGCTATTCAAACTTATGGATGGAGAAGCCGGGCCGGATATGGCGAGAACCGCAGCGCAGGTTGTTGGATACGGGATTTTAGGGAAGAAGGAGTTCGGGGTACATGGTGAGTAGAAGAGAAGATCCGTCTCTAATTGTGTGGCTAATCCTGTGTTCTAGGATCTCCTGGATGGAACGCCTTTGTCCAGCCTTTGGTGCAGGATTTAAATCCGTCACTGAGATCGGAAACAAGTCGAAATTCAACCGCCATTAAGCAGGAGGACGAAGACATCGTCGATCTCAGCCAAGATCATGTCCTTGTTGTCTCACACTCCCTCAAGAAATCAATCAACCGTCTCAGCATTATAGTGCTGTCCAATCCATCTCCAGGCCTGTGTCAGCGCCTACTCAGGCTGGTACTGGTGCAAATATGGGTACTTGGCTCGTGGTCCAGTCCCTTGCCCGTTACCGAGCAAGAGTTTGTTAAACCTGCTCGCACATTGCTGCAAGCTTACTTGCGACTATTTGGAAACGCCGAAAGCGTCAGACCCTTCATTCAAAATCTCCTCTGCAAAGGCTCCTCGGATGGCACGGAAAAGCCCTGGGAGTACCGCCTCAAAGGGAAGGGAGATATTGAGGTCGTGGAACCGCGAGGCTTCGAGTCCAAGGCAGGTATTGAATTGAACTGGAATGAGCTCGAGGACAAAGTAACGAAATTGGTCGATTTTACGATAATTTCTTGCTCAACGGCAGAAGTCTCCTCCATATTCATGAGTCTGTTAAGGCGGTGGATTCAGACACCAGGCAAACAGAATGACGACATCAAGATTGATATTCGTCCTCAAGGCGATATGCCAGAGTCACCTATTCAGGATCTTGTCGAAGTCACTGTTCTCCAGAAACTTATGGACAAAGCACCCGAGAAGCTCGTGTGCCATTTCGACCAGTTGCTGGAGCTCGTCTGTCAGGTCCTTGCTGCAGATAACCAGTCACGCCTGGCAGATGACCTCTTAGCGGTGGTGCTCAGTCTACTCAACCTGGTTATCACGGCACCGACGTTCCAGAAATCCCACATCAAACCAGATGAGCTCAAAATCGTTGAAGCTGCCCTAGACAGACTGAGTAAAGAAGATAGGGCACAAGTGTCCCCGACTGCAAGGAACCTGGCCCTGCTGCTGAAATATCGCGATGAAGTGGAACAGACAAACGAGCCCACCTCAGCACCGAGCACCCGGCAAATCGAAGATCGAAGAACATATAGCCTGGCAATGAATTATATCACAGGAGGTAATGATAACCCGCCTCCGGTCGTATCCGAGGGTCTCAACCTGCTCTCCAGCCTCATAAGGACAGACAGCCCGATTCTGGACATCCCCGCTGTCACCGTGCTCTTATCCAACCTACTCGAGAACAATGACGACTACATTAACTTACGAGTTATCAAAGTCTTTACACAACTTGCAAACAAGCACCCAAGATCAGCGGTACAGGAGCTTCTGGACCACTACCTGGATCCTCAAGAGAAGTCATCGACAGATGTGCGGTTACGGTTCGGCGAGGCGTTGCTTCAAGTAATCCAACGGCTCGGAGAGACTTTCGCGGGCTCTGTTGCCCAGCAAGTCTGTGAAACGTTGCTCTCCATCGCCAGCCGCCGTGGATATCGACCAAAGACCATGGCCAAGCAGACTCGCGAGGAGAAGCTGCAAAAGATGAAGAGGAAAAGGGATGATGACAACGACGACGACATGGAAGTGGACGAAGATATGACCGAAGAGGAACATGGCAAGAACGACATCTTGGCTCAAATTCTCCAAGGATGGGAGAGTAAGAGAGGAAGCGAAGATGTGCGTGTAAGAACTTCGGCTCTGTCTATCTTTGGTGCTGCCCTCGAGACCAACATTGGAGGCATTGGGCCAACCTTGGTTTCTGCCAGTGTTGATCTTTGTATTAGTATCCTCGCGATGGAGCGAGAGCTGCAGACAGCGATCATTCGAAGAGCTGCAATCTTGAACGTGCTGAGTTTCGTGAGAGCTCTAGACGCTGCCAGGGAGTCCGGACGAAGACTCGGGTTCGGTCTCACGGACGAGAGTCGAGAGGACATCCTTAGGACGCTGCAATATGTGGCAGGGGCGGACAACGACGGGCTGGTACAGCAACATGCCAAGGATGTAATCGAAAGCTTGGAGAACTGGCAGATGGCGAGCATGCTGCTGACACCAAGTGAGACGAGCGGCCCGACGCTGACAAGCCTCGCGGGCCTCCACGTCAACCCAAGCGGGACTTTGGTAGACGTATCTGGACGGCCTCGGCCTAGAATCGAGGAGGTCGAATGAGAGATGGGATGAGATCTAGGGACATCCACGCCACTAATATACGGCAAATGATTGGCAATCTCGGTCCCAGCTTGATCGAATATCACGACCAGGGACTGGCGATGAGCCCTTGTCCTTGCAGTTGAGTGTGGGTTGTGATACCGTCTAGGATTGGGAGGCCAAGATAGAGAATCCTGTAGCCAAACCCAACTCGATGAAGGATAATGATGCCACCGAACGGGCGATTGTCGGTGAAAGATAGCCCTTTGAAATGGAGATGGCATGAAGAGACTTGCATGTATCAATTGAGTTGACGAGACGAGGTCGAGGCCACTCTTACAAACGCGTATAGAGGCATCAACGGCTCGTCTGTGCTCCGTAAAGCAAGGACATTGGTTGGTAGCGCAACCGCTTTCACGGCATCCTCCCTGGTACAGTTAAGGCCAAGACCAAATCGGCCTACGCCATGACGTGAACGGGTGGTTGGCGAGATGAACTAGATCCGGCGAGCGTATGTAACTGGCTGACGGCAGCAATTACGCGGCGCAGTTGATGAGCAACGGTGAACCGGATGGAAGCCCTTGGCAGAAAGCGGCAGACAAGAACGAGATTCAATGGAAGAAGCTCATGATGCTTGAGCCACACGTTCGGAATAGATGAAGCCGCTAGCACTAAAATCTGGGACCTTGGATCCAGTCTTCAAGGGTGAACCGTGTAATCAGACGGAGTTGCTAGCAATGATACTGGCCGGTCGAGCCGGTAACTCGGCGAGAAGATTATTTACGAGTGGAGAACAGAGTCGTGATTCTGACAGGGACCCAGGGTTTGCTGAAACGACAGGGGTGAGGGTATTCGATTTGTGGCTTGTGTGTGAGAGTGAGGACATGCTAGGATGCAAGCGGCATCCCGGGCAGCCGATGGGTAAAACGATGAGTGAGAGCGGTGGCTTTGATTGATGATGCTCATGCAGTAGCTATGAGTATTCGCATATGGATGTTCTTATGTGCTGGTTAGCATATCGTGGACCACACGTAGTATGCCCGCAACCAGAGTACCTGGGTAGCGAGATGAGAGTGTGGACCAGTACCTGCGTAGAGTAGCATTTCCGTTGCAAATTCTGTCCAGGAAAGGATTGGATCTCCGCTGCCAGAAAGGCTTCCCAGCATTATGGATACCTGCCGAAATGGGCAACCAGCAAAGCTCGGTGAGGAACCTGGCTGGTTGATTCTCTGCCGGGATCAGCACCAGCATGGCCAGCTTCCAGGCCATGATCTACGGATACCATCATGTCCTCCGGAGCAGCATCAGCATAAGTAGAGCGTAGCGTAACATGGGCTTTTCATATTCTACACATGCTGATGAGGCTCAGCGCAGATCATGCATATCAGTTACGAAGCAGCCACTCGGAATCTGAGTCATCCAAGATGCGAATGCGCCTCGGCAGCAGCAAAAAGATCTTTGGTAGACGAGGCATGGGCGATGATACCGTAGTCTTGGTGTGAAATCGGGCAGCACAGATGTTGAGTTGCAGGTCAGCTTGCTTTTTCAAGGTACTGGCGAAACCGCCTCAAGTTCCGTGATTCATAACGGATGTGCAAGAAAGCGCTGGTCTCTGAGTTGTCCCATCGTTCTAGACCCTTCTCTGCAAGACCGTGTCTGATGTTTAATGCCAGACGCCGTGACCTCCTTTAAGGTACATGGTTGCACACCATGCCGAGATGAGATGGCGGCAGTCACCTTGAACAAGGCTCCAAGTGATCACAATCCAGATACGTATTGAGGAACTCTAATCCGAGCTGTCCGCGTCATTTATGCAGTCAGCGTTGCGCTTAGAGGCATGGTCCCGTCGGGCATTTCCCATGGACACGGCGTCTTGCTGCAATCTCGTTCGGCGCAGCCCGTACTCGGTACACAAGGCTAATTATGGCCATGCTCACCGATACGAAAGGGGTGAATCTGGAATCTGCACGGTGAGAATGCTGAGACGAAGCCACGGATTATGCACGGAAGCGTAGCCGCCATACTCTGTACAACAACCAGAGATGGAAGCCTCACCGCATGCGCGCGCGCATATCACGTTCATTCTGTGCTTTTTATTGCAAGAAACAGTCAAAGTGGCGGCCCGCCACACACAATAAGCATCGCGGGAGCGTTGTGGGTTAATTGATTGGCCCGCGTGGCGTCTCAGGTTTGCGCCGTACCTGCATAAAAAGTGACGTGGTGGCGCTAAGAAGGCAAGGGGAAAAAGGTCTTTCTTTGAAAGGAAGGAGGAGAAAGTACGGAGTAACGCTAGACTACCAGAAAGCCGTCCCTTCCTGCTGAAACCTCCTTGAAGAGACGAAAAGATGGTGCATCTTATTCCCTCGGATTTCTTTCACCACAAATGCCCTCAGATCTCCTGGGCCTTGACTAACAAGTAATACCAGCCCTTCCTAGAGACAGCCGCTCGGTGGTTCTGGCACTGGACGACCGTCCAAATTACAGGGCGCAATGACCTTGTCGCTCGTCGCCGGACTCCCCCAAATCTGGAACTTAGCTCCAAGCCCCCGGTCTCGTACCCCAGTCGGAAACCTTGAGACCCTGGCTTTAATTCCCCTGAACCAAGCCACTTTGGGAAAAGACGAAGCGCCCCACCTAAATCTGAGCCTCGTTCTCCAACGGTTGGCGTCTTCCTCTTCCTCCAACACCCACGTTGACATCCACAAGGCCAGTCCAGCGCAGGGTCCTCGCCATGGCACTGGCTCCCTGGTCGTGCAAACGCCGGCGCTATCACTCTCGCTCACGCTGCCGTCCATCCTGATCAAGGGTGCTGGGCCCTGGCAACGCCAAATCCAAGGGGCCTCCAGTGGACCGCATCACCCCCCCATGCTGGACGGATCCTGACAGTCCGGTGTTTGTGCTTCGAGTCCTGTTCCCTGGAAAAGGCAAAGGCCTAAAAGAGGCGTTCCAGCCCAGTTTGTGCCACCCCCCGACTCCGGTTTCTCTTAATATCTAACGCTTCCTGCCTCAACTCTCGTCCGATCTCTGCTCTCTCCCAGTCTCGTCTATCTCACTCACCCACACTCATTCAGTCTTTTGTGACTTTTCCGTTCTTTTCCGGCATCTAGCCATTACGATCATTCCAGCATACAAGCAATCAGCGTTTTTCTCACACTCCAACTTTCTACCTTCGTTAGTGAAGCAATACTGTGTCTTGCTCGCTGCTCAGCTGCCGAATTGATTTCGTGCAGTCGTTTACAAGACAACTCAACATCGTTGACATAGACGAAACCGAAGACGCCGCAAACCCCCGCACCTTTCAAACACCATCCAAGATGAAGTCCGTCGTCGCTAGCATCGGCATCTTTGCCGCCGTGGCCAACGCCCACAACTACCCTCGCCACCTGCACTTCCGCCAATACAACGGTACCGACAGTGGACTCACCACCCTGACTGTCAAGACCACCCAAGTCGAGACCATTACCAGCTGCGCTCCCACTGTCACCAACTGCCCTGCCAAGGACAAGACCGCCTATGACCAGCTCCCCGAGGGCGACAAGGCCACCTACGTCGTCACCAACACGGTTGTCCTCACCGAGACCATCTGCCCCGTCTCCGACGCCGGTGTCATCTCTTCCTCCGTTATCAACGAGGCCAAGACTGGTGGCATCACTGGCACGACTCTCACTGCTCCCTACACCGCCGCCGTGCCTATGAGCACTGGCGCCTACCCTCCTATCACCGATGGCGATTCTTCCCCCGAGACTCCCAAGACCAAGGGTTCCAGCCTCACCACCATCACCTCCGACTATGTCACCGACAAGACTGTTACTCTTACTCAGGGTACTGGCACCCAGGCCAGCACCATCACCACCACTGTTAAGGAGACTGTCAAGTCTACTCTCACCGTCCCCTGCTCTGAGGCTCCCAAGGTGACCGATGACGGCAGCAAGGGCAACGGCAAGCCTTCTCAGGAGCCCACGACCACTACCACCAAGACTAGCACTGGAACCATCACCAAGACCATCGAGCGTGTCGCGACAAAGGTTCCTGGCAAGGGTGATGGCGGCTACAGCAACGATGGTGGCAAGTCCACTGGCAACGGCTCCGGCAAGGGTGATGATGGCAAGTCTACTGGTAAGGGCTCCGGCGACGATGAGTGCAAGCCCGAGACTGTTACTGTTACTGCTCCCGCCTCCACTGTCTACGTTACCGTCGGCTCTGACGGCAGCAAGACCAAGGGCTCTGATGCCTCCGTCACTCACGGCCCCGGATCCAAGGGTAGCAACAGCTCTAGCAAGGCTGAGGATGATGATGAGGACGATGACGAGGACGAGGAATGCGATACCACCACCACTCTCGAGGCCACCGTCACTGTTGTCCCCTACCCCGTCAACAACACCATGCCCACCTCTGGCTACGCCAAGCCTACTGGCTACGGTAAGCCTACCGGCTTCGCCCGACGCCTTCGATAAATGTCTTGACGACGACCATGTATATGCCGTCTCATCCCTGTACATGACCCAGCATTGGTCACTTTCTTGGTTAAGCATCTAGTGGAGGAAGGATTCCTCAGACGGGTTGACACGACTCTTCTGGATGTATGACAAACTTATTTTTTGCTACTGTCTTCAAATCAATTCAATGAGAATCATGAACTTTGTCTTATCTTGCCCACACCAAATACCTTCTTGCGCTGTTTCCTTTGAAGTGTCGCAAAATGGGACTTTTTCTAGGTTCGGGAAGAATCACTCATCCCTAAGATGGATAGACATGGGTTTGTGATTCGCGTGGAGTGCTGGTTCCGTCGACTGCGCTCTATAACTTTGGATTGTTTATTTCTGATATAAATATCTTACCCTTCGTTGTATATAATCTGTGAATGGGGATGACCGGTTTGGAGTACATCTTCCTCAATTGCCATTATATGTGTGATTTGTCATTTCTGATTGTATCCACCATGCCTTGTCGTGGAGAATTCATCGATACATATTCAGAAAATTTTTCTATACATGCCACAAGGCAAGTAAGTGCCTGCATTGTGTAGCAAAACTGTATGCCATGGCGCAGTGTCAGCTATCTTATATCAATACACAACGAGGTTCTCATCCAAAGCATGGCCCTGACGCCTATGATTCATCATCCGTCGTACTTCATCGCCCCATATTGTACATGAGCATCTATCCCAGGAGGACCTGCTCGTAAGCTCCACTATCCAGATACCGCTGCAGCATGTCCTGCAGTGCCGCCTTTGTACGACTGAGTTGCGGCGCAACACCCTCGGCCTGTTGGAGGTTCCCTCGGATACTCTCAACATGCCCGGCGAGCTGTAGCCCTAGAGGCTCGAGAGGCGTGTCGACGAGATCCTATTTGGGGTTAGTTTCTGTTCCCGCCTTGACAGAAATGAAGAGAGCAAACTTACTTTGAGACTGGTCGAAGCGTCACGGTCATCCGTGGTGATGCAAGTATCTTGATCCTGTGATACCGGCCGTGATGTGGGCGCCAGAACATGAGCTTTGCGGTACAAGTCCTTTCGTTCTCTCGTCTGCGCCCTCGCATTGGCCTCCAACTTGCGCAGCTTGTCGTAGTCGTCCTCCAACTCCCTTTCCATCCTATCCCGCTCCGCCCTCAGCAGCTGCACAGCATGCAGCCCCGGCACAAGCTGCCTCTCCAGTGCTGTCTTGCCATCCAACACGCTCTCAAAGTCGAGCTCAACCGCGCGTCCACCATCGGCATCCGCGCCTCGCCGTCTTCCCACGCGCCCTCCCCCTCCGGCTGTCGATGCAGGCGGGAAGGGCAGGCCGCGGGCGAGTTTGCGCTCAATGCGGCGGGAGACGAGGTGCAGGGCTGCTGAAGCGTGTGTGCGGCGGTTGCGCGTGGAGGATGTGCGCTGGAGGATGGGTTGGCGGGCGAGGGACAGGATGGAGGAGACGGCGGGGAGGGATGCGCCGGCGAGGGGTGTCCATTTTGCGGCGATGGTCGAGGAGCGGATTGTGCGCGTGTAGGGCGCGATGTGAAGGTATGGCTTTGGTGGAGATGGGGGAGCTTCGTCCGAGTCGGAGGCGGCGTCTTCTTTGCTGGTGCGGCGACGTTTGTTGACCTTGTCTTTCTGTTGTGTTTCTTTCGTCTCTATCTGCTCAGCTGATGGTCTTCCTCCCTTTGGACGGCCGCGCTTCTTGGCTGGCGCTTCGTCATGTTGATTCTCATCGTCGTCTTCTCGCGTGTCTGATGCGCGACCCTTCTTTTTCGGCTCGGCTGCTTTGCGGCCCTTGTTATGGACAGCTTCCGGACCGAGGTCGTCTAGAGAGTTTCGCGGGCTCCGTCGTGGCTGTTGATCTTCGTCGGGCTCTTGCGGGGGAGGTGCTTCGCGTCGACGCTTCTTCCGGGGTGCAGGCTCTGGCTGTTCGGGCTCCTGTTGCTCAGTTTGTTGTTGGGCGGGTTTGCGGCCTCGCTTGCGTGGTTGAGGTTCCTCGTCCTGCTGCTCCTCCGGCTGTCTATCCCTGGTTGCTTTCGTACCCTTGCTTCGCTTGGTCCCCCCAGCGTCCTCTACCGTCTCATCCTGCTTCTTCTCGAGCGAAGGGCGACCGCGTTTCCTTTTGGGCTGCGCCGCATCTTCCGTTGCTGGCGCGTTCGCGTCCTTGGATTCTAGAGACGGGCGGCCGCGTTTTCTCCGGGGCTGCTCCTCCTGCGCGGGAGCTTGCTCTGATGCGTCGGCGTTCTTTTTGGGCCGTCCACGCTGCCTCGGACGCGCAGCTTCTTCGACGACGGCTTCGTACTCGTCGGGGCGGACTTGGGACGCGTTGGCGGTGGGTTTGGACGCGTTTGGCGGCCGGCCGGGTTTGCGCCCTGGAGGTTTGGGATCTGGTGCCTAGAGGGATATATGGTTAGTAATTGCGATAGTAGTTTTAGAGGATTTGATGGAAAAAAATCCCTCACCATTGTGGGGTGGGGTGGCGCAAAATGTGCAGAGTCGGATATTGTTTGTGTTGACTGTTCAATGTTGTTTCGAGGATGATTTGATTTGAGTTTCACCGGCTCCGGGCCCTGGGACGGGGGCTTGTCGGGGAAGCGGGGCAGTCCGTGTTTGTCTCCGCTCCGGTCATCGCAATGCCCGTCCTCTCCTCACTTATCGCTTCAAATATACCCCAAATTTAAAGCTGGCATGTCTAGTATTCTTAATTTCTCATTTTAAGCCATCTGTACGGAGTAGAGGAATTATCATATTGAGATAGTGTTTCCTCGAGCGTGCTATCGCTCATGCGTCATCTCGTCCTAGGAGCATTTCGGTCGTCTCAACGGCCAATTCAAGTGGTTACACCTAGGACTGATCTTCGTCATGACTTACATTCCACTTCTACACTAAGGCAGTATCTACAGGCTCACAGCAAGATAAGCGACGATCTAGCTTTTCTGTACAAGACGTGCACCACACAACTTCTCAAAACACCACAGACTGACTCTTGCCCTAGGGTTCGCTTCCCATCAATGCTACACGATGATGAATGATGGCATCAAACGTGTGCCCTCGCGATAGGCAGTCGACGCAGCCGCACGATAACCCGCCCGTCTCGTCAGCTCTGCCAGGATCCAATCTCTACCCTGCAAGGAAAAGTGCATCTGCGTGATGACGATGACGGGCCGTTGAGCAACGCCTCGGTACCGCAGAATGGGTATCGGTACCCTAACGATCCACGGCAGTACATTCTGCCTTGTTTAGCTCTTGGGTAAGGTGTTTTTCATGTGTGTACTCTCGTGGGTCCTTGCTCCCTGCATGCGCTGGGCGAGAAGCTCTCCAGCAAGGGCAATGCAGCAGGCTCTTATTCGTGTTCCATGGCTGCCAGCTCACCAGGCTTAGCAACCCGAGGCCAGACAACAGTCACAGAATACCCCGAGACGAAAACCTGGCCGTCTCACTCTTGCATTGCCAACCGGCCATTGGGCGGCGTTGGTGTAGTCGGACGTTACGATTGCAGCGCCTAACGCACCCGCACGACATCAAGTGCATCTCTGGTCTCCACGGAAAATAAGAGTCATACCTCTCAAGTCAACGTGTCAAGAGGCTAGAGGGATCCTATCATCTAAACGGCCGCTTGTGTTTTTCGGCCTTGACTCGGTTGTTCGTCGTTGTGGGGGAAGAGACCCTAGGAAGCCCTCAGCATTGCTGCCCAAATGCTGTAAGCCAGAAGTCGGTGATGCCCCCGTGCTCGCTCGGCGCCAATGAGTTGGTCCACGACGGCGCTTGGAGTAATTCGCGTTATTCAAGTGTCGTGCTTTTCTTTGGATATTTTGCAACTGGGTATTCCTCAATTGTTGTGCGATGCAATCCTTCTGCAAGGGCTTTTGCTGGTGTCCACTCGGTCAAGGATCCATGGTTCAACTTCTTGGGCTGTGATTCTGTGTTGGCAGGGCGCTAGTATTGGCCTCAGATGGATGTCCGCCACGAGCCTAGCCATTGACATTAACACAGCAAGGACGTGGATAGAGCGGGCCGACCCATATGTCTATGACTTTTGCATTCCAGCCATTTACATGGAGGATAGGCCTTGGTTCCAGCTACCGAGTAGCCAAGGCAGACTAAGGCGGGTTGCCCGCCGTTGTTGAGATATAAAAGCGATGCGCCTTGTTGGTGCGGAACCCTTCGAGACCTCCATCTCTCATCCATTCGAGAACCATCGAGTCCATTCGGCTCGACTTCACATTGATTACCTATCCCCAACAGACATACAGCACCAAGTGTAAAAGCATACATACGCATAAACCTGAATCCAAGCCCGTGTGATAACAAGCTTCCCCTCCCGTCCATCACATCGTCATCGGAGCGTCCGACCCAAAGGCCTGGAAATCGAGATTGTGGCTTCGACACAAGGAGAACAAAGGTTGGGAGTTAAGACATCCGATCTAAACAAGAACCCCCCGTCCCGTTCCTGTCTTGTTGAACCTCTCACGTCTCGTTCCCTGAGACATTCCCGCCGAATCTCCCCACCTCGAGGCGGCGCCCAACCTCCTCTTTCATCCAGCTAGAGACCCGAACCCGGCCCCGGTCCCGGCGCTATCCTCACTCCGCAACGAGAGGAGCAGGAAGACACGCAGAGAAGAGGCCGCTTATTCGGGGGCCTTTTGATACTGTACCTACAGACGGACTTCGCATCAGCTCCGGCGCTGCCAGGCCCCAAACCCGATCCAGAAAAGGGCTGAGCCTCACAGACAGGGCTTTCCTTGCAGTTGGAGTTCCTCGTGCCAGTTTGTTCCCGAGGACCAGGCCAGCAACCCCCGTAGGGTATTCATTGCCTTTTGTTAGTCTGCCCGTTTTGATCGCCTCGCTCGCCTCATCGAGTGAGTGGTTGCTCTGCCAGATAGATTGTCAGTCGCATCATCTTCGGTCAATCAAAATACGCCTAGCTTAGGTCCATAGCTACCGTCCTCCTCCGGGCAACTTCTGGATCGTCCTGTACTATCCCGTACCAGGCCGGTACCGTACCGTTCCGTTCTGCATTCAAGTTCTTTGACGCTGCGGGCCTATCAATCCGCTTCCCCTCCGTCCCGCCGGTGCTCGCCATCTATCTCACTTGCATTTCCCTCCTCTTTTATTTCTCTCTCTCTCTCTTCCCCTCCTCTTTTCCTTCTTTTTGCCATCTTCACTTGACTTCTTCCAAGTGAACGAACGGCAAAAGTTACGGAATCGGAATCATCAACTCGTCTTTCATCTCGCGACGACGAGATCCTGCCAAGTACAAAGCCCACATCGTTTGGGTCGCAGTAGAGAAAATCGACGATAAGCGGACCGACGAGATCTCTCCGAGAGCTCTTCTCAGGCCCCCCCGCCAAAAGCGAAGCGCGTGCGCAACATCGGCACCTCTCTCGCCTACGAGACATTATCATGACCCCAAACACAAGCCGCATATCATCCTCTCCGTGCTGGAGATTTCTCCTCTGGGTCTTGACTCCCTGACTACTATCGCAAACCATCACCGCCACTATCACTGCCACTCGTATCATCGCCATTGGTGCTGTCACTGCCAGTTGAATCGACTCGTCGTCCCCTCAGCTCAAGGCCCGCGACAAGACAAGCAAGCCCGTCATCCCCTCCGCTTCTTTTTTTTCTTTCGCTAGGCCTTCCATTTTGTTTCCGCGGGCCCCCTCCTCGTCCGCCAGGTCAAGGTCAGCGCTGGTGCCAGTGCAAAAGGGCCCAAAAAGGCCCAAAAAGGCCGCTTCAGCCCTGACGCCAAACCCAGGGCCCAATCGACCCCATCGACCCCATCCTCCCACTCTCGCACTCTCGCACTTGGCCACTTGGGTGCATTGCATCCTGCGATGCTCTGTTGGCAGCCCCGCGTAGTATCCCAGCAGAGCCAGCGCCAGCAGTAGCCAGCCAGCCAGCAGAAACGCCTGCAATTTTTTTCTGCCGTTTTTTTGTCTCCTTCTTATCCTCTTCCCTCTCTCTTGCCCGGCACCTCATCCTCCCGCCGCCGACGGGCTTCATTTCTTTTTGCCTCCGGATCGGCTCGCCCTCCCCTCCGTTTAGTACCCCACATTCACGCCAACCAAGAAACGTCGATTGATAAGATCCCGTCCCGTCGACCGTCTCACCCAAGCCATCTGGGAAAGATACTTTCGTACCTTAACGGGCACCCCTCAGGATATATACGTTTTTCTAGACCAAGACATACAAGGTCTAAACTTGACTTCAGCATGCCGCCGAGAAAAAACGTCCGGCGGCGGCCCGCGACGCCAAACCTCAAGGTCGTCCAGGCTCAAGTTCAAGCTCAACCCCAGGACCAGCAACTCACCGCCGACCCCAACTCGCCACCCGAGACCCCCACCACATCGCCGCCCTTCTCCCGCAAGATCAGTCTAAAACCACGGCGCCAGCCAGACTATGATCATTACTTCCAGTCCTTGGGCTCGGACCCTCACATTAAGCCCGTCGGCAATGGTCATCAATTTAGCTACCAGCCCTCTCCGGGCCCTGAGCAATTGAGTCCTCGCTCATCTTCTTCGTCCGGGCTGCCCGGCGACAGCAGTGACGAGGACGACAGCGATGACTCGGGGAGCCCCAGCATCCGCAGCTTAGGGAACGCCACTGGACCAGCTGTATCTTCGGAGGTCGACCATGCCGATGTCGAGCTTTCTGACGAGACTGAAAACTCGAGCGGTTCGGACGACACTGAATCTGACTCGGGATCCGAGTCTGACAGGTCTGGCGCTACAGACGAGGCCGAGACCTCGCATATTACCGCATCAACCGCGGCAACAGCCACTTGCAACTTTGTTCTCGAGGACATTGATCCGATGGACAGTGGCTGCGAGGGACTCGACGTTTTGCAACCCACCGAAATTGAGTCGAATCGCAGTCGCTCCAGGTCACGGCACAGGAAGGCCCACAAGACCATGGTGAAGGATTTCCGGAACCTCAACTGCAGCAACGAGACTTCAGACAACGAGCAAGGACCGGATGGCGAGCCTGACTTTGACGAGGAGGCATTCCTCAGGCGGCGTGAGCAGCGCAGGAAATTTCGACGGATGAGCATGGGTAGTAGCTTCGGCAAGCGAACTCACAGTGAGCTCAGCGACTCGGACGACGACGGCGAGGCATTAGACGTCAACGACGTTGGCTCTAGCGCACGCCGCATGCGGAGAAAGCTGCAGCGCACCAGCTTACTATTCCACGACCCGCCCCCAGCGCGTATCGATGAGCTCGAGGAACCTGACTCGAGTGAAGACGAGCTCGTCCCCGGTCATGATCTCGCGAGGGAACTGCCTTATTGGGCCATGGAGATCATGGAGATGGACTCAAGCTCAAGCTAGAAGCTTTGCGATTACGATGTCGGCCGCGAGAGCCGTCATGCAATCCCCGGCATGACGATTAATGATGTTACGAGGATAAGAGGCGACCAGGGGTCCCTCTGACGATGACAACGACTCACTTTACAGCCTGTGAGCACGACACCGCCTATATCGGGCTGCTTTAAAGTCGGCCACTCCTGGACCTTCAAGGGTGTGCGAGGGAACGGCGACTAATCGCTTCGCGCCCCAACCTGCTGGCCCGTTCGCAAATGAGGCTGCGACTGAAGGATGAAGAGAGCATTTGATCCGGGAGAATGATATTGGACATTTGCATAGACAGAACACTTAGCATCAGGGAGGCAGGCGACACATGGATCGTGGGATTGCCGCCCTGCATTTCGTTGGATACCTTTTAGACCGTTTCTTTACATCCATGTCAGATTGCTACTCCAAGCCACAAGATCAGTGGATCAACACAGAGGAAAGATCATGCATGCGGAGAAAATATGGGTACAAGTTCGGCAGGCAGCTTGAAAGCGCCGCCTTGACATTTTGTTATGGAGGCAACTCTAGACTAGGATAGACATGGGTTTCTCTTCCCCCGATATTCTACCAAGGGGCCAAGAATGGGATTGTAGCACAACGTTGGTTCGCCAAAGCTCCCGCCCGTTGAAAGCGTGCACTAGTCTAGTGGACGTTTTTCCTTACCTTAGTCCAGCCACCCCCGTCGGGTTCTATAGAGATTAGACTAGCCTTGGAGGTGACGCCAATGGCGTGTGCCACTTTCATTCGGCCGAAAGCGAAACTAGTTATCGATTTTCCTCGGGCTGAAAACTGCAGTCATGTCAATAAACGCAGGAGATGGTAGGCCGCATCTGCCACTTCTGCAGAGGTCACTACTAGTACCACCGACTCTTCAGCGTTCACTACCTCTGAGGCCTCAGCCATAGCAGCATCCACAACTGAACAGCCCACCCGAACGCTCAAGTGCGCCAAAGAAGGCGGTGCAGGCAACGAGATAACCGAGCAAGTATTGTGCCAAGTCAAAAACGGCGCCCACGACGAATAAGACCCTCACCCAGTGCATCCTTGCCAGTCGATCACCTACAATCCCACCAAGAACAAGCCTAGTGCGAGACCTCGATCCTCTTCGGCCCCGTCAACGGCCCGTGTGGAACTACTACTCGACCTCGTGTCTCGCCCACGACAGAGTACTCTATGGGCCCATTTGTGAAGACATGTAATAGACGCCGGGACTTGATAGACGGTGTAAGGAGAACATACACATGAATGAGTCATGAGAATTTTACGATCCACTGTATCCCTAGGTATTTAAGAGAGACATGAGCCTGCACTTGAATCGAAACAGCTCGGAATGATATCCTAGAGATGGATATATCTTTCTCTAAATCGACATGTCCGACCCTTTTCCTCCTTCTGGATTTAATGGTAACCGATATAAGACCAAGGGTTGGTGGGCAAAATAGAACTCAGAGTTGACAACTCATTTCAAGGCTGAAAAGGCTTAGCCCCGCATGAGCCAACGGGTGCTTATCGATAAGGAAGCTGCCCGCTGTTGATTGTTTTGATACCCCACCACACGTCAACTCGGCCATCTTCCAACATCGCAGCTACTGCTGAGCGATCTGAGCAGACTCTCATCTCTCGGCTTTTGCAAATAAAAGATCAAAGATTCTTTCTCCAACCGAAAGTTAATCTTCTAAGCGCGCAAGGCAGCGCGTTAGGGAATTCGACATTGACGGGCTGAATAGCGACAACTCACCATGTCGCTCATTTCGACGCTTCTCGAGCAGATTGGCTACTCATGCCAAGGGATAGACTCTCTGCCGTAAGCAATCAAGATATCGCCATCTGGGTTCTAATTGACACTCCGTTACAAGCTTCCCGCCGCCGAAGATCTTCACCAACGCCCTCCTCTCCAACCACGACATCACCTCCCTCATCCGCGACACCGAACCTCACGAGCGCGCTCTCTTCTCCGTGCCACCACCTCCACCGCCTTCAACATCTCTCAAGCCCGCAGAACCTGAAAAGACAAAGTCCTCCGGTAGGCGACGGACCGTCTTTAACGTAGCATCGGGCGAAGTCACCACAGGTCCCCCGGCACGAAACGGCACAGTCCACCACCCTCGACGTCAGACAGCCGTAGCAGCTGTCCTTGGTGGCCAAATGCACGAGGAACTGCGCCGCGGCGAGTCGGACCGCAAGGGCGATGTGGACGTCGACATCCTGCTGCGCGGCGCAGAGAAGCTCTGCGGGGTGTACGAGCTCCCTGGCGCGAGGGAGCGCATCTCGGCGTTGAGGAGCAAGCATGCGCACGGGAAGAATACGATGGCGTACTATGAGGCAAGAGTGGCGGAGCAGGCGGAGCAGTTGGCGAGTCTGGACCATCGGGACTGGCTTGGCGACGATGAAGATGAGGGGGGTGATGCGGAGTGGACGGAGGATGATCTGAGGAGGGAGGAGGAGGAGGCGAGGGAGATGGAGGTGAAGAAAAGGGAGTTGCAGGCGAGATTGAGGCAGATGGAGAAGGATTTGGGAGGGTTGATGAGGATGTGAAATATGGTGAGAGGATCTGATACCCTTGATGAGATATGAAGATGGTTACTGCACAAACATACAACGCGATCTATCTATGCTGTCTGTCTATGATGCAAGGATTTGGTCTACTGATGCCCCTTTAGAGCCTCCTCCCGCGCCAAAACAAGCTGCTCCAGCAACACTCCAACGCCTTCAGCACCATCCACCATAAACTTGCCATTGATCACATACCGCGGCACGCCCCTAATACCCATTCTCTGTGTCTCAAGCACCTCGGCGTCAACCTCATCTCCGCCACTGTCGCCATCCAACCACGCCCTCGCCTCATTCTCATCAATGCTCGCCCTCACCGCCGCAGCAACGAGGTCGTCCTTGCTGGTGATATTCCCACCCTCCTCAAAATACATCTTCATCACCTCCAGCACAAGCCTCGTCTCCAGATCCGGCTCATCTTTCCTCTTGGCCAACTTCTCCAGCCGGTGCGCACCCCTCGTGTTTCCAATCGTAGAGCCCAAGCTGAACTCGAGGCCCTCTCTCCTTGCAATGCCGCGCAGCCGTGCCTCTACCTCTGGTACTTTGTCTTGTCCGAACCTGGATGCCATTTTTGCCTCGAGGGGCTGGGTTTCCGCGTCAGGGTCGAGCTGGTATGCGTGCCATGTCGTGGTGACCGTGTCGCTGGATGAGACGGTCTTGCGGTAGAGGGCTATGGCGCGCGAGAGGCGGAGGGCGCCGATGTAGCACCAGGGGCAGACGGAGTCTGAGATGGCCGTTATGGAGATGGTGGGCATTTTATAGAATTGACGTTGAAACAAGGTTATGGATGGAAGTGGTTGCGGCTGTGAGAAGGGCCATGAATGGCTGGATGAGTTCAGTGGGACTGACTGTAAAGAGACCATGTAAGGATAGGAGGAATGCTGCTCTGAAGCCGAGCTTTAAATATCCAAAGAGGCAGGATAAAACTTGTACTCAAATACTTGGTTGCGGCATGTCCTCATCCCAACTCCGAGACGAGCCTGGAGCCGAGTGTGTAAGCCTCCTAAACGGGCGGAATTCCGCCCTGCCGAGAATGAACCTCCTCATGTCACAGGCATCTCGAACGCAGACCAGAATGTTTAGACTGAGCGACTAACCAGGAACATAACAATACAGTAATCCTAATGCATGTGGAGATTGCTCTCCGGGTATCATATTCTATCTCTATCTAAAACCCATCGCTTGTCATGTACTCGGCCGAACTCCGCCACCTCTTCTCCCATATGGTTCATATCTATGCGCTGCCCTCCCCCTCTGTGAGCGACCTCCACCGGGTCGGTAAAAGTCTCCATGCCTCCTAGAAGGACCACAATTCCGCTCATGTCTGGGCTTGGGCTGGTGGCGATACTGTCGGGAGTCCAACTCAGTGTCGCCGTCCCGCTCTATCTCGCTCCTACGGCTACTTGCCGTCGCGGCATCATCGTACTGCACAGCTCTGTCCCAGTCCGCAAGTTTTGTGTATGGACTCCGCAGCCAAGCCCTCAGCTCATGTAAGAAAAGTCGCGTATTGTCTCTGCCCAGAAAATCCGCAATCATGTTTTCGGCCTGGCCAGCACTTCCCATAATGTCGACAGATTTTAAGATCGCAATGATGTACTCGAGAAGGAACTCGGCGTTATTAGCTCTCCGTTGCTCCACCGCGGTCCTCGAGTTGCTGTCTCCGGGCCGAGGCTCTGTGCCGTCCGCATCAGGGTTCAGGAAGGAGAAGACTTGCAACTCTCGTCGAATCCACATTCGCCCACGCGATACCAAGTCGTTGTCCGTACAGAACGCAGCTGGCGTCAACTCTCGATAACGAGAAAGGCGATTTGATCCAACGTGCTTTGAGTAGCGGTTTTGGCGGTATACATCTCGGCGCCACGCAATTTCATCCCAGGGATTCAGGCTGGGTACCTCATAGCGCGATCGGCGGGGGTAGGGATGGCGGCTCGGAGGAAGCAAGTGACGGCGAATAGAGGATGACGCATATGATCTCGTATCGGATCGCTGGGCCTGTGATTCCGGCGCGGGCGTTGGGACGATGTAGGTTTTGGGGGCAGATTCATCGAGGGCGTGGCGAACTTGAGAGATGGCGGCCTTGCAGAGGGGGCATTTCGGCGATTGTTCGAGCCAGCTGAGAAGGCAGAGGTAGTCAAAGTTGCGATGTTGGCAAGGAACTGCTTCGCAAGCCTCGCTGATGCTCTCGAGGCAGATGACACAGCATTCGGCACCGTCTTGCTGTCTGGTTGCTATCTCATCGAGGGTGCTTTGGAAGACTTGACGTTGGAGATCGTCGCTTGGTTGGTCTGCCTCCATTGCAGGGACCGAAGAGCTCCAAGATGGTCGCGTCAAGTTGCTCAATGTGAGTACGATATCTAAAAGCCCGCAGCGGCGAACAAAAAGTTGAGGTTGCGACGATGAAGATGGATTGGTGATGAATTAGAAATGGACGTGGGGGATGAAAGCTCCGGAGGAACGTACAGTACCTTTGGGCGAGGGTTCTCGGGTGGGCCCGACGGGATAGTCCCGCGCCTTCCCCTGCAACTGCTATGACATTAACCTACCTAGTCCGCGCCTGCCATTCTCGCGTTGAGTGGTTCGCGTCCCACTTTGAAAATCTACGCGCGTTCGTCTTAAACCGCGACATCAATTTCGCATTCTCTTTCTTCTTCTTATGAAATTGTTGTCGCTTCGTGATTTCTCGCCTCCAGACCGAAATTTTGCTCACAAAAACACTCCAAGATTCTCTCTGAATATAGAAATGGACGACAAAACAAAAGCCGAATACGAAGCCCAATCGCAGCAACTGCGCGTCGATCTCAAAGCTTGGGAGAACGACTGGGCAGAGACACACAAGGGCAAGAAGCCCGGCAGAGGAGACATCAAGGTGAACCAGGAAATCGGTGTGTAGCATGGTTCGGAAACTGTCTAATGGCACTGACGCGTCAACAGCCTTGAAATACAAGCAATACAATAAGCTCCGTGACATCCTCTCGGGCAAGCTACCGCCGCCTTCAAGAGAAGACCCAAAACCTAGAAAGCGCAAGTCCGACACTCTCCCCGCACAAACACCCACCAAACGCACCAAACATACCGAAACTCCGTCGAAGAACCGGACTCGAGACCACGACGTGGAGCTTATGAACACGCCGGCCATCTCACGAACGCTGTTCAGCCCCGCGTCTGCGACATCTGTCGGCCCAACACCCCAGCGGGATGGCCATGTACTCGGGCTCTTTGACCTTTTGGTGGAGAAGGAGCTGGGAACGCCATCCAAAACGAACTCTGCAGCCAAGATGGAGGCTAGGAGCAGGGTTGATGCAACACCAAGTAAGAGGTCGGCAACCATGGACGACGAGGCGAGTGAGAGGCTTGGCCGGACACCAATGTCGTCTAGCAAGCGACAACGGTTAAACCACTTCATGACCCCATTGAAGAATCGCGACGGAAATGTGGATGCAGTAACGCCCTCGTCGGTCTCGAAACTGCAGTTCGACACACCAGCCTTTTTGAAGCGCAACTCCCTCCCAGTTCTCGACGAGAATGGCGACTTTGATGCCCCGGCACCCTTGCGACTACCACGCAAACCTCTCGTGAGAGGCTTAAGTGAGATCGTTGCAAGTCTTCGAAAGGTGGAGGAGGAGAAATTGGATGACGACCTGGACGCTCTTCGCGAAGCCGAAAACGTGGAGATGGATGACCCAAAACCAAAGACGCTGTTCCCGTCCAAGCCGAAGGACGATGTGCTAGTGGAAGACAGTCAAGCTCAGCAGTTGCCACTTGGCGGCTTTGATGATGAGGGCCTACACGACAGCCCAACAAAGGATGGGGTCGATCGCCAGGGTAATCCGTTGAGAATATTCAAGAAAAAGGGCCAGAAGCGGACGACGAGACTGGTCAAAATGCGCCCGACCCGAACGAAGAGGCCCACGAACATGACCGAGAGTCATCAAAGCGACGTGGAAAATGAGGATCCCGTTCCCGGGACGCAGTCTGGCGCTCATGATGTTGATGCGGAGTCCGATTTTGAGGACACCAACGAGAAGCCTGTGTCGAAGAAGTCTCTGTCGAAGAAGTCTGTGCCGAAGAAGGAGGGCACCGTGAAGAAGGCGGTACGAAAGGTCAATGAGCTGGCTCATGCAAACTTCCAGCGGCTGAAGCTGAGGAATCATGGGGCCAAGGGCGGGCCAGGCATCAACAGCAGATTCCGGCGGCGGCGATGAGCAGAGGTGTCTGTGCATGGGGGATTGTGTCTCTTACGGAGTCTGGTGAGCTGGGTTTGGCTCTCGACGATGGACGGCTTATCATGAATTGCATACGAAGGAGTTCTGGCCCAATACATATACCAATAGAGGTCAACAGGCGATGTATTTGTTATTTTCATGTCATGGAGAGAGCGGCTGCACTTCAGTGAAGGCTTTGTGCTACTAAAGCTTGTTTAGGGGCAGCCGTCTTGAGACGCTGCAATGAATTGATATTATATTCATGAACTTTGTGAAAGCACGAGCACAATGAATCTTGATGTTGACGAGGATTGGAGCGAATCGAGATGCCACTAAGCCGCTTGGGGGCCTCTGAAGCCTCAGTGGGCTTAGCGCCTTTTTATTCACTGGCTGACCACCAGCCTGTGCACGCAAGATTGACTCGCTACTACTCGCTACTCTCCTTCACATCAAACAAAGAAGCGCGACTTCGGTTCAATCCTCCCAGGCTTTTGGTTCATTTTTGCCAAAGGCATACAGACTGACACGGTGTACCTCTGAGCCAAGTTTTCTTTGTTTTTCCCACCACGAGGAATCCACTGTCGGGGTCCGCGCACCCTCGATTCTCTGCTTCTGAGCGCGTCGCCAAGGGCATTTCCATTGACATAAAGGGATTTTGTTTCCACCCAACCTCCAGATTTCTCACTTCTTAGATCTTGACTTTGGAGTTGGTGGACCAGGCAAGCTTCTCCATTTTCTCTTTTATTGCGGAGCGCGTATCGACGTTATAGACACTCACCTTGACCTCGAATCGCCTTCAAGCTCGATTCTTGTCTCACTTGCGCATCATTTCCTTCTTCTATCACATCTTTTCATCCGTGACTAGTCATGTCTATGCGATAGCATGAGCTTCAATCTTCAATATGCGGGTAAGAACCATGAACCCGCCGAGAGGTGGCATCGTGACTGACATCAGGTCCAGCAGATAGGCTTGGAAGATGATGATGGACTTGGCATTCCTCCGGAGGAGCTGAGCGATGCTGGCCTTGACTGGCCTTTGTCTCTGGAGCATAGGGATACGCTCGACGATGTCTTCGGATACGCTTTTGCCCATCAAGAGCCACCCGCTACAGCCGCCCAGGACGCGTCTCCAGTATGGACCAAGTTCGGCGAGATGGAACGCGAGGAGCGCATGAGCCCGCTGGAGCAATTCGACCTTTTGCCAGGTTCAGCACCGCCAAGCCCACCAAACTACTACCCAAGCCCTGAAGAGGGGCTTTTCGATGGCATTGACGATGAGATGCTCGACGCCCTTGAGTCGGACATCAAGGATGAAGACCTGGATCTGGTGATCAAAGATGTGGCAGCTCCAGCCGAGTCCATCGCAGAGACCAAGGAAGAAACACCAGATGTAGCGCTCAGCAGCACCGTGAGAGTCGAGCTTCCAGAAAGTCTACTCCTCATCCCACGATCTTGCTACGAACCATTTGAACCTGGCGTGCCAGTTGCCAAAGAGCACGTGGCCGTCGATAGCCTCTTCGAGGCGGCTAAACAGGCTGGTCGGGACACCGACGACTTTGTCGAATTTCAGCTTGACGACTTTGCCATCTACTGCGACCGCCACAGGTACCCTGAGGAGATGTGCTCCTTACATCACCTCGACACCAAAACCGGCTACAGCAACTTCTTCCTCGACGGCAGGCTGAGTGTTGGCGACACAGCTTTCTTCGTCCGCCACGTACGCATCGCTGCGCTGCCCATCGACAACTATGGCACGTTATCCAAGCACACAGTCCGCGACAAGATCTGGCTTCGGTCCGTGTTCAACTCGTCACGCGAGGTCTATTACCGTTTGAATCGCCCGGCGAAGGAATACCGGCGCTTTTTCAACCCGTTTCTGTGGGTTGCGGACCTGGCGAAGCATTTTGTCGACTATCTTAAGGTGATGGGCGAAAGTGGCCTTGACGTGACCATCTTCCACTTCCGGGCGACTTTCAGCAGCTGGCTGGCTAAGACGCACAAGGAGGCACCCGAGTTTGTGGCGTGGAGGGGGCAGCATCCGAGCGAGGACTTCCGAACGTCTATCGTGGCGAACTTGGCATTCTTGCATAAAGAAGCCATCGGCGTGCTGGGATATGGCAAGACGTACAAGCACGCTCTGTGGGCCGAGATATGGGATTTCAGACGATATGAGCGGTTTCCAAAGAAGGAGGAAAAGAAACCAAAGTCAAAGAAGGGGAGAAAGTCTGAGAGCCGAATCGAGTCACCGGCAGAAAGCAGCCTGGAGCGAGACACCGAAGATCAGGCAAAGACAAAGACAAAGAACATCAAGGACAGCCCGCCAACAATTGTCACACAGTACATGTACGACTGCTTTGCTCATCTTCCCTTCGGCGACCGTCTCGAGGCCATGCCTCTCAGCAAAAGAACGCGCACTCTCCGAAACGAACTGATTCAGAAACGCCACCTGGAACTGCCTGCACCGCTCCACGACACTGCAAAGTCCATATCGACTGCCGGGACGCAGCAAATTCGCGACATCCAGCCTGGTGATACCATCTCAACGCAACGAGACGCCGAAGAGTCCGGCACGCAATGGCGGCGCGACATCTCATATGGGTTTCACGATGTTGACCGCTGGCTTGCCCTGGTGCAACGCGTGCACGTCGATAAGCGCGGCCGCAGATCCTTTGATGTGATTTGGTACTACCGGCCCGTCGATACGCTGTGCGCCTTGATGAAGTACCCGTGGAACAACGAGCTGTTCCTCTCGGACCACTGCTCTTGTGGAGAAACGGCCAAGATTCGCGAAGACGAGGTCTTGGGTGTACATGATGTCGAGTTTGGAGGAACGTCTGCCACGACGGCCGAGTTCTTCTGCCGCCAGACCTACATCTGCGCCGAACGGAAGTGGGTTACTCTCGAGAAGGATCACCTCCATTGCCTCCATACGAGCACCGCTCCCAAGGTTCCAGAGTACCAGCCAGGCGAGACACGGCTTGTCGTCCTCGATAGAGACAGCGGTCGCTCTGAGCCATGCGAGTTTGTGACCTCTTACGAGGAGGATCGCACCGACATGTACAGGTTTCGACGGCTGCTACGGCGAAAACAGGTTGACCCCAAGGCGCCAAACGCCCCACCGAACGAGCTGGTATACAGCGAGCATCTTGTCGAGGTCAAGAGGCGGCGCATTCTAGAGCCGTGCTATGTACGCTTCTTCAAAGCTGGGCAAGCGATCCCCCCGCCCTACGACCGAGACGGCGTGGGCGGCTTCTTCTACATGACGCACCGCGAGGTCTTGGACAAAGGAGCTGCGACAAAGTCCTACGTCCCTCTCGAAACATCTCCCCCCTCACTCCGGCAAGGATTTGACCCGTCTGAGCCTATGCAGCGGCTCCGAGGCCTGGATCTATTCTGCGGCGGCGGTAACTTTGGGCGTGGACTTGAAGACGGAGGCGGCATCGAGATGCACTGGGCAAACGACTTCAACGAGAAAGCCATGCACACGTACATGGCGAACACGTCAGCTCCCGGTGCCGTCGCGCCCTTTCTCGGCTCCATCGATGACCTGCAACGCCTGGCAATCAACGGCGAGTTCTCCGACAACGTGCCCCGGATCGGCCACGTCGACTTCATCTCAGGCGGCAGCCCCTGTCCAGGCTTCTCCCTCCTCACCAACGACAAGACAACCATCACCCAGCGCAAGAACCAGTCTCTTGTCGCCGCCTTCGGGTCCTTCATCGACCTCTACCGCCCCCGGTACGGCCTCCTCGAGAACGTGCCCGGCATCGTCCAGCGGAAGTCGAACCGCGACCAGGACGTCTTCAGCCAGCTCATCTGCGCCATCGTCGGCCTCGGCTACCAGACACACTTCTTCTTCCTCGACGCCTCCGCCTGCGGCTCTTCTCAGCGCCGGGCCCGCGTCTTCCTCGCCTTTGCCGCCCCGGGCCATCGTCTCCCCCGTCGTCCACGCCCGACGCACGCTCATCCTCCTCACACCAACAGCCTCGGCCTCGGCAGCCTCCCCACAGGCGAGACCATGGCCGAGCGCGCCATGCCCGATGCTACCCCCTTCGACTTTGTCTCCGCTCGCGCTGCCACCGCCGACCTGCCCCCCGTGTACGACTCCAAGCCGGACATCTGCGTGCCGTACCCCGACCACCGCATCTCCCTCGGCGTGACGAGGAACATGCGCAACAAGATCGGCCTCATCCCCACACGGCCCTGGGGCATGAACTTTGCCCAAGCCTGGTTCGGCCTCGACCGCAAGAAGCCCGGCTCCGGCGTCCTCACCCCCGCCGAGCGCCTCGTCTTCCCCGTCGACACGGGCAGCGCCATGAACCGCAGCAGGCCGGCGTCCAACGCGTACGGCCGCCAGAGACCGGACCGGCTCATCGAGACCATCGTCACGAGCCAGAGCCCCAGCGACGCCAAGAACGGGAGGACGCTGCACTGGCGCGAGAACCGCGTCTTGACCATCATGGAGGCGCGGCGGGCGCAGGGCTTCCGCGACCACGAGGTGCTGCTCGGCCTGCCGCCGGATCAGTACAAGATTGTTGGGAATAGCGTCGCTCGCGAGGTGGCTGTCAGCTTGGGCGCTGTGTTCCGCGAGGCGTGGGCGCAAAGCCTTGCGGATGAGCGCCGCGGACAGGGGGCTACCATCACCACTCCGTCTGGTGCGCCTGCTAAGATGGAAGAGGCGCCCTCTGAATCAACGTCAACTGACACGGACGTGGCATCTCGCTCACGGACGTCCCGGAGTCGAACTCGAACGAGTCACACTCCCTCTACACCGCCACCTCCAAGCAGCGGCCCCAAGCGACAGAGAAAGAGCTCTGTCATCGTGGAGATCCATGTATCCAAAACACCCAAGAGAGAGAGAGATGACAGCCCTGGTAGGGGCACTCCCAACGCCCAATGTCCTGCCAGACCGAGTCGATTGAGGCAAAGTATTGTGCTTGATGAAGAATGAGTAATTATAGATAATGTCGGTCCAGATGGACTTCTCAAGATGGAACTGCTATACCCATTTTCTGTAGATAGGTGAAGGAGTTGCCATGACAAAGCCTGTGCCTGTCTCAGAGGCGTCTCTAGATAGACATACACAGAAAATAATGAAAACGCTGCCAAGATTTCTGAAAATAAACTCATCAATCTCACAAGACTTCTCGCTAACTATTCAAAATCATCGAGACGAGTACGGGCGAAACTCCAAAGTCCGTCCATATCCACCTCCCATGCTCCTTACGGCCCAGCTCTCAATGCATCCCGTCAAATCATGATGGGTCATATACGAAAGCGATACAAAAACAATCTCGCTCCTGAAACATTTCTTGTCTTAAATTCTCCCGTCGTAAACTTTCTTGCCGTAAACGCCTCTTTACTCAGATGTCTCTAGATCTTTGAGGGTCATCACCTTTGCCCCCATCGGGACCTGCCCGCCTCGCATCTTTACGCCCACGTAGGGAACGCCCGATGTCTGCCCCAGGATAGTCACCAGCTCTCGGCCAGAGACAGTCAGCTCCTTACCAGTGTAGCCCTTGATTGCACACTCTTTAAAGATGTGCCCAATCAGCCGCTCTCCCAGAGTCTCGACACTACGACCGCTGGCCCAGCCCTTGTCGTTGCTGAGACGCTGCAGAAGAGAAAAGAGTGATGTGCGAGTGATGGTCTCCATCTCGGGTGTTGGTTGGATAGAGATGCCAACCTTTCCAACAACTTGCCGCAGCTGCTCGATGCACTGCTCGGCCCGAAGAGGACGGAACGTGAACTCGTTTGCAAATCGACTCTTGATTCCCTGGTTGCTGCGCAGAAGGCGGTCCATGTCTTCATCATAGCCTGCCAGAACGATGATGAGTTTGCGAGCGAACTGTGGCTTCGTCACCGCATCCACCAGTTCGCTCACTGCCTCCTCGGCAAACGAGCCACGGCTGCCGGCCAATCGATACGCTTCATCAATGAAGAGCACCTTGCCAAGAGCTGACTCGAGCAGGCGCCTCGTCTTGGGGCCTGTCTGACCACAGTATTCGCCGATGAGGTGCGACGCTGAGACGTCTACAACATCGGGCGCCGAGAGCAAACCCATATCGTAGAAGATTTGGCCCATCTTTCGCGCCGTTGTCGTCTTTCCAGTACCGGGTGGGCCCTTGAAGACATACGTAAACGGCACGAATGGCCGTGGATCGACATTGCGTAGCCGCATGCCCTGGACCATGTACTGGTAAGACTCGAATTTGGAGATGATTTCCTCGAAACCGACAAAGCCGTCGAAGAGGGCCCGCGTCTTCGACACAGCTTGTGACAGACGGTCGTAGTCGGGATCAAAGTCCTGGGGCTCGAAAGGAAAGGCGTCCAGGTCCTCATCCTCAGACTTCTTCTCCTTGGCGACGCGACGCAGACGAGCCAGGATAGCCTTGGACAAGATATTATCCACCTCGCCTCCATTGCCAAAGTTGGGTCGAACAGAAGCCCGTTTCAGAACCTCCATAGCAACCTCGCGAGCCTTGTCTGTGGCGGCCAGCTTCTCCTTTTCCATCTTGAGGTCCAGAACCTTGCCTAGAGTTTCCTCGCTGAAGTTCTCAAACACGAATGCCGTGTCCAGGGGGAATCTTCGCGACAAGCCGGGGTTGGAGTTGATGTACATCTCCTTCATCTGCTCCTGATACCCGCAGAGAATGACGCAGCGATCCTCTCCAGGAGCACCAGTGACTTCAGCGACAATGGTATCGACGATAGCGCCCCGAAAGTCACCGTTCTTGGAACTACCGCTGCTGCCGTTCGAGCCCGGGTCAAGCATATGGGCGTCGTCAATGATAAGAACGTTGCCCTTTGCTTCTCGCAACGCCTCCTTGGTGTTGTTTTCGGATCCTCCAATATAGCGATCCAGAAGGTCAGTTGGACTCTTGACAATAACGTCGCCCTTTGACAGAAGACCGAAATCTGCCAGGATCCTGCCATAAAGCTGTGCAACAGTCGTCTTTCCGGTGCCAGGAGCTCCTAGGAACACACGGTTTGGTGAGATGTACAAGGGATCGTCACCTCGCATCTCACGAATGTAGTTCTGGTTGACCTGGTTGACAACCGAAAGGATAGACTCTTTCACATCGTCCAATCCAACAAGCTCCTGCAGTTCCTTCCAGGCAGGACTCTTACCGGGGCCGAGCGAGGGCTTGTTACCAAGTAAGTCTTCCTTGGTCATCTTGAAGTCTTCCAGATAATTTCCATCCTTACGAGCCTGGCGAAATCGTTCAACCTGTCGTCTGCAGGCCTCGAGGAAGGCCTTCCGAACCGGCCAAATATTGCCGAACGTCTTCTCGTTAGCTCCCTGGGCAATTCTGCGGATCAGAATCTTGGCGTAGAGGCCGTCGTAGCCACCCTCGACTTCCATCCTATTCTTGAACCATTTGCGCATCATGCCATGGAATACCATCCGCAGTTCTTCCTTGGTATAGTTGGGCAACTTCAGCACTGGGAAGTGATTTGATACCTCGGCGCTGTAACCCAACTGGCCGGACAACCCCCATTCGCCGTTGCCGGCCAGAATGATGACCACCTTGCCAGGCAGGTCTTGCGAACGAACATAAAAATTCCAGAGGTTACAGTCGTCATTCTCCATGAGATGAGCGTGGTCAATGATGGCGATCTAGCGAAGTCAGTACTCCCGAAGCTCAAGTTGGGCGGGACGATTTGCTTACACAGCCGCCACATGCATTACAAGTGCTGTGGATGGTGTTGAGAGTTGACGTCTTAGACATGCTGTATGCCGAGAATCTGTTGATGCCGGTGATGCTTCCTGACTTCTTGACAACGCCGAGGGAAGCGAGAAACTTGGCATAAAGGCGGGCTAGCGTCGTCTTGCCGGTTCCTTCGTTGCCCATGAAGACCGCATCAAAGTTCTCTTTCTTGAAATCAGTCTCACGTCTCTGGGAAGCCTGTACCTTGGCCTTCGTGTGCAAGAAGAAAGCCTTGGTCTCTTCCAGGCCTGGTAAGGACATGATTCGGTCGAGGTACTTGTTCTCGGCCTTTTCCACTTCTTTTTGTCGCAGCCATTCAAGCCTCGAGGGGGATTCGTCTTCGCACTGTTCCGGTTCTAGGCCGTCGATGGATTCCTTATCAGAGTCGTCTGTATCTTCTTGCTGTGATTTTCTGGAGAACAATTAGTTACCACGGTGCAGATTTGCGATATGGGATTTGAGCAGGTCTTACTCAATTTCTTCCAGGAGCTCCTCCATCTCTTTGCAAAGGTCCAAGAAGCCCGGCTCCGCCAAGACCGGAGGTTCTGTCTCTTCTTCCGTAGCAGAGTTGTCCTCCGATTCTGCCTCGGTTTCATCAGCATCACCGTAGGGGACGTCGCCGAATAATTTTCCAATCCCGAAGCTGTCCATGTCTTCATCGACAGCATTCTCATCTTCCTCCTGGACAGGCTCTTCGGATTGGTCTACAGTCTTGGAGCGAATGCGCCTCTTCCTGGGTTTGCGAGGTCTTCGACTGGGAATAAGGCCGAGGAGACGGCTCACAAGGAAATGAGGGTCGTCTGTTTGGTACTGCTTTGCCCATGGTGGGCATATGGATTTATGCTGATAAGGCTGAAGGCCGAGCAGCCAACTGACTGAGAAGCTGGGATCTGTAGACTCAAGCTCCATCATTGCATTTAAATCGGCTCGATCTGACATAAAGCTACAATGCGCAAGTCCGAGCTCGCAAGAGCTTGCTAACTAGCAGAGCAAAGCAATCGACGCAAGCAGCAGCTGACGCCGTGGAAGCTGCGGAACACGAAAGATTGGCGAGGCGACGACAGATGCGGCGGATACGGAAGCCGGAGTGGGGGTGGGGAGGAGGTGGAGGTTGAAGGTTGGAATGGCGGATAAGACAGACGACGAAATGCGAGACGTTGCGATGAGATCGAGATCGCGTGCGGCGAAGAATGGGGAGAGTCGGAGATGCACAAGAGACACCGAGTACGAGAAATTACGGCCACGACGGAGGAGAGCGAGTCGGGAGGAGTAAGTAGAGGTTGAGGTTAGAAATCACGAAAGTAAGGCTGGATGAAAGAATAAAGAACAGAGGGAGAAGAGAGGAGAGTAGAAGGTTGGAGACGACCTGAGACAACAGGCAGCCCATCCTTTTTACTTGGGCTTGTTTGAAGTTCGCTCTCCAGGCAGCCAATGGCTCAGACGCCGCCTGCACCTGCCTTAGCACCTACCTTACCTGCTACTTTCCATTGCGTACCTCACGAGTGCATGTACAATGGGAGGCACCCAGGTAAGACGGGGTCTGACTGCCTCGCAAGGGTAGGTACCTATAGCCTGCCTAGAGATACCTGAAACGCCTACTATAAAGGCAGAGGAAAGATGGCACAAAAGCAGCCGCATTTGTACCTCGGCCCTTGGCGAGCTTTAAGGTAGGAGTCATCCGGCTTGCAAGGTACTGCAGCTAGGCTGTTCAACAACAAGTGCCAGCCTCTCCACATCCGTATTCCCTTCCCTGTCTGCCTCATGCACTGCCACGGGACAAGGGCACATTGGAGGGTTTGCGGCGCCTACAAGGTGAATAAGACCGTCATTGGCTGCTGCCCGGCTGGCCGCGTGAATTTCATGGGGCAATTCATATTGAACGAAAGGGACCTTGGTCATGGCAGCTTACTTTCCGAGGGTCTCTGCTTGCTCAAGATCTACCTACTCTCTGTACCTACCTAGGTACCTAGCCTTGCCAGCGAAACAGCTTCAACTTCTCACCAAACAACTCGTGTTCAAAGTCTTGGATACTATCGATACGGCTCTCCCATCCAGGCTCAAGCCATCCTCTAAGGCTCACTCTCCCATGTATTGTCGAGTTATCAAGCTGGCAAGGCTGAACCGCAAGCATGACTCCACCGCCAATCGATTCAACGAGCACAGGCCCGTCGCTGCCAAGCTGCATCCCGTGGGGCCGCCCGGCGTGACAGAGGACCGGAAAGCAGCCACTGAGAGCCTCCGAGAGCAACCAAAAGCCCTCCGAGAGCCCGCTATCCGCTAGGGATCAGCGATGCGGTGGAGAGTGGTTCGCCCTGCGATTCTGACGGTGGGGCCTCAAATGGACATTCGACGGTCGTGGCGACGCACCTTGTGGTAGGACATGCTCATTGATGGGAAGGACAAAGATATTGAGGTTCTACAATACGGAATCATTCGGGTATCGTGCCATGATTTACATCCACACCTTCTCCTTCGAGGCTGACGACTTATCAGGGCTCACAGAGAGACCTCAAGAAAGTGAGTGCTGTGGACGTTGAGGCGCGAGGTAAAAGCCAGACAAGGGCCCCGGATACACAGTGGCCTCAGCTGGCAGCAGACCTGTAAGAAGCAGCCGCTGACAAGAGTGAGGCGGCGGCTTGCGACATGAGGATGGCTGGTTACTGCTCTGCCACGGATGAGCCTACAACTTGCGCATGCCAACAACCGAGTCGGCAGCTGGGGAACGTCAATTGTCTTCAAGCTTCTCCAGCTCGACTGTCGACAAAGACCAAGTCCCAATCCGAAAGGCATTCATCGAGGACGGTGTCAAGCTCCAATCGTACGGCGCTGCACTCCATTTATTGGTTCAGCCAACCCACTCATCCAGCGGCGACCGGCATTGATCGAAACTGCCGGATCCCGCCACGGGGGATCAACAGGGTCTTTCTGGGGCAGTCAATCTGGGCCTTGATCCGTCGTTTGGCCATTCATTGTGACAGTACAGTTCTCAGCTTGTCCATCTCATTGTCTGTCTGTTTCTGCGATTTAACTTGGAAAGCATACTGAAACAGTCGTCAGCTATCATCTTGTCGCACGATCAGCAGCAATGGCATCTCCATTAAAATGGCGTAAAATACAAGGCAGCAATTCGACAGCAAGGAAGCTATGCATCCAACGAGGCACGAAAGATCCAAAACCATACAGATGTCGTTGGGACAGTATCAGCAGCTGAGAGGAAGTTCAAGCTAACAATGCGATAGTTTAGGCAGTTTGGCGCCGTCTTTGGACTTTAACCCGGCAGCCAACACAGCATCCCCAACCAACGCCGGCGGTGCCTCGTAGGTCTGACCTTGATGACTCGTCGAGCCTCGCATTCTGCCCTGGTATCTGCAGGAAGGAACGGCTACGTAGGCAGAGGCTGTGTCTATGATGATGGGGACCACATCACCACGATGCAACTCGTGGGCAATCAGAACCCTGGTGTCTGTCGTTTTCTCACAAGGCGCCTCCAGACTTTCCTGCCTGCTGAATGACGCCTTTGCAGTTTCGGGCTAGTCGACGCTATCGGCTTCAACCGCGAGAAAAGCCTGAGCCAACATCAAGTTGGCGGTGAGCTGGATGGCCGCCTTCAACTTATTGTTTCGAGACTTCACGTTGCTTCCTGTTGTGGGTTTTCACAAGTCGATCGGCTCTGTGTAGCCAGAGCACCTGCGATGCACATCATGTCTCACCCTGCACTAAGTTAGCAGACGACGTCACAAGTACACGTCGGCTCTACATAGGGTGCTACACTACTTGGGTGTCTCATTCCGCGGCATCGCAAATATTGGAACACAATACAACAGCAACGACGAGCTCCGGCCATGGCGTTGAGAGAGTTGTGCAGTGAACGGAGCGCAGTTCCTCAGGAGCATGGGCTTCATCGCTATGCCAGCGCGTGAGACCCTTTCCCTTCAAAATTCCGATAATCCGCCACCTGATTTGATGTATCGCAAAACGAACAAAACATCACGTATCCCCCACGAACGCTTGAAGATTTTCTCTTCTGCGGATTCCTCTTTGAGGCCTCGGAGCAACCTCAGCAGGGTAGCTGCCCTGCATACTTTAATGAGGCACATATCACTCATGCCCTTTACGTGCAGTTTACATCATCATCTAAAACCATCCAGACCTTCGCGACAACTAGACGACATGTCACAAGTTGGCAAGGGACCATACCAAACATCTCTCCGTTGACCCGCGATAGCCAGGTCCGGCGGGGCGAGATCGAAGTGATCGACGCGAGGGAAGAGACGACAACGCGAGCAAGCAATGTCAAACACCGAGCCAGACGACCAATCCTTTAAAAACAAGATTGATACCTGCGAAAACGTTCCACCGTGCGGACAGAAAGCGACTCGTCAACTCTGCCATGATAGTCATGTTCCACTTACATGTAGGTCGATATCGCGGCTAGTTCGCGACCTGTACCGATCGTAACCAGGGATGCTATACAGAGTACGACATCACCATCCCTCGGGAGCGGTCGAGCCCCAGGATTCTACTCGCCTGCGAGACAACACAAATCTTTGTGCATGTGGACATGCGCCCGTGGTGGGGGCGCGAAGGCGTGTCGTTGCTTTTTTCTTTGCCCTGCCTCCCTCATGACTAACAGGCAGGGTTGCGAGACCCAAAACTGGGGCCTTTACTTGGCCCCGCAACTCCCAGAGAAGCGGAAGAGATAGCTGGTGGCTTGCAAATGAGAGACAAGAAAAAGCAAAGAAACGTGGAGAGGAAGAGCAAAGACGTCGGAGTCAAAGCGGTGAGGGATCGATCGTCGGCGACGAGCCGATGGAAATGAGTTAACGGCGCCGAGAACGTGGAGGGAGCCGAGATGATGACAGGTGCCTATCCGCGTTGCCATGGCTCAAAGGACGGCGTCAGGGGTGTCGAAATGAGTATCCAGAAGCCTGAAGGGTCGTAGAAGGGGACGAGCCGAGCCGAACCGAACCGATGTCAAATCTCGTCAGTACGAATATCGAGCATGACGTTGATAGAGATGCAAAGAGCAAGCGTTTCGTCTTGATGAGCGTGAGTTTGAGCTGTGAGAGGCGGGTTGCAGATAGATACTCTCTCTTTCACTTGATTCACGATTGGTCTATCAAAGTCACAGAACCAACAGGGGTTGCCGCCCAACCACGAAACCCTGGCCCACTGTCAGTCGGGCACAGAAATTAAAGCAAGCCTCGGCAACTTCTTATATACGCATGCGTGTCTGCGGGTAATCGCAACTTGCAGGATTTGGGGGGTTTGCTTACGATCATGTATTGATCTACAACGCTGTGTTGGTTGTTGACGCTGTGTTGGTTGTTGACGCTGCTCATCGCCAATAGAGGCATACATCGGGCTTCTCCAACTCTCCCGCCGGGCATTAAAATACGGCGGACGGAGGGAATACCGCCCTTTCTTGACCACGGAAACATCCGGCAACATGGTGGATGGCTCACGATACCGATTCCCCTTCCCCAGTCGAAACATTGACATTTATCCCGCCCACGAGGCCAAAGCAAACCCACACGGATACAAAACGCCGTACGGTGCCAATGCCAAGCTCCGGAGTCCTGGGATGAAACCCAACGTCAAAGGTTCCGCTCGATGGCTGCGCCCTTACCGCGTGCTCCTCTTGTCAAACAAGGCGCGAGCGCGTGTGATCGTGGAACTTCGGGGGAGGGATCCATTGCAACTGCAAGCGCCTTGACCCCGTCTTCGCAGCCCTGAAGACTCCAGGGGTTGACCGTGTCGTGGGCTCATCTCGACGTCCGCAGTGTCCGTCGCTTAATCAAATGGCCCCCGAGAATCCCATTTTCCGTATCTCCCATGTAAGTACTTTTGTGCCTCTGCCGCTACAGGTAGGGAAGGGAATCCAAGAGAATCCATGAGAATCCATGAGATTACGTTGGGCATTGATGGGAAAAGAGAGGCCTGGGTTACTTGTCAACTCTTGAGTCAGTCGAATGCGACATGAAGAAAAAGGAAGTTTAAAGAGAAAAGAGATGGCAAAAGAAACATGGCACAGCAACAAGAATCACAGGATCGCAATCACCCCTTGCAACATGACTCTACATGAGCCCTGGTTGGTACGGAGGTGGAGTGGGATGAAACCCAGCCTTGACCCACCCATGTTTTCTTCCGAAGTCTTCTGGAAGACTGTCACAAGCCTCCCTGGCCCTCTCTTGCTCCGGGGTTGTCGCGTTGGGTCCTTTTGTGGGCGATCCGACGATTTCCTGCGCGCACCCCAGGATCCCGTCTCGCCCGTGCTGGGTTAAGTTACTTATCCGCAGCAATCGTATCGTGTCCGCGTCGGCAGCAGACGAACCCACTGGTTCGGAAGCGAAAGACAAGGCGAGAGGGGGAAACCAGCTTGTGATATTGCTTGCTCTTGTGGCGGGTAGATGCTCGTCGCGGTTACAGGTCAAAGAGCCGCTTCTCTTGTGCGCGGTGGAAACTGTCATGCTATCGAGTCTCTCGTCGCTTCGCTGTCAAGATGCCGCCGGGAAGTTGAGAGCCGAGCTGTGAGATTCAAGTCTCGGGATCGCGTAGACAATTGAAGAGGCCCCGAGCTGAAAGTGGCACAGACCCGAGTAAGATTGGATGCATCGCCAGTGCCATGTGTGTGGTGTTGAGGCTGCTGCTGTTGTCATAATGACCATCGTTAACCATGGCCCACGCCTCATCTGGACTCATTTGGATTAGAGGCCGTTGGTGATAGGTGCATTTCGTTCGTTGAAGATTGCGATGTTACACACTCTTTTACTCTATTCTCCTCGCATTGTCCTTTCCCTTTCCTTACCCAAACTCCGCTCGATCGGCTCCGGCAATCATCGCTTCTCTTATTTCTCGTCGTGTGAGTTGGTTGATGGGATAGACACATACAGCTACCATTACCATCATCATCATCATCATCACTCGCTGGAAAATGCAAGACCCCTGGTCTTCTCGCTCAACTGACGCACGCGACGAGTGGAGCCCGCTACCCACGAGTCCCGACCTGTCTCCATAGTGCCTCAGCATCGGGATTCCCCTCACAGCTATCCGTAGGGCTCTCACTCTTCCCCAAGCCACGCGGTTCCTTTTCCTGTTCCTGGTTTTTTTCTTCTTCTTTGTGCGCCTCTGACGAAGCATTCAGCTTACATAACATGTTGCTCAAGTTCACTCATTCCCAAGGCTTCTAGCCTTTCCGCTAGCCCGCAGTAGGGACTTGGATGACATTCGGCGGCCCAGGGGATGGCATACGGCCTTGGCGGAGCTAAGGACCAAACACTAGAAAACCAGCCCGCGACTCTACGCCCTCTGGCCCCTCCGCCTCATCGCTGTTTTGTCCTTTGAGTGGTGGTTCTGTTGGGTCGGACTAGCGAGCGGACAGGTCCCACTCGCAGCGTTTCCCCCTGGTGGCTATTGCGGCCGACGCTCGGGGGCTTGGAGGTGAGAAGGCATGGGTATTCATGTGAAGTTATCATCGAGGTCCATCCCTGGGAAGTTAGAGAAAGCTGGGACCTCGAGGGGACGATGGAGCAGACACAGAATCCACAGCCCGCGTATCGGTGACCCAGTCGGAGGACCCCTATTACGACGGATTTGGTTTCTGCTTCTTGACCTTGTTTTCCTTGGGTTGTCTCATGTTGTGATATGTAAAGCGTCCCAGTTCACGAGAGTTAATACTGGCTTCTGCCAGTTGCGCGGATGCCGGACTGTTCCGCATAGTATGAGGCAATTGTATGTATCCTTGAATCTCTCTTGTGGACAAGCTCTTGTAGAATGCAAGCCTGTCGTCATAGAAGAGAACGGACCTGTATTGGTGGAGATGGCAAGCAACCGGCATCTTGAGCCTCTTCCATTGACGTCTGTGTGCAATTCATTTGCTGATGGTATCGAGCTCCGTGTCATTCATGCTTTCTATAATTGTCCCCCTGCCGATACCGAATAGTAGCAGCTCGTTTCCAACACTGACCCTTAATCAAGAATGATGCCCGAGAGTCTTACTACTCTCTCTCACACAACGCACGCACACACACTCAGCACCAGGGGGAGTTTAATTGTTTTGGCTGCACTGCCGTTAGTTGGCGCTTGTCCGCCCGACGTACCGGGTGCCGCGGTCGCTCTACCCTAGACCAGAGCTAGCCACTAGCCCAGGCCCAATTCATCCGCCTACGTATGTATTGAAACCCCACTGCACTAAAGAGCGCGGGCCACACTCACGACCCCTTCCATCCCACTCCCACGCACACCCACCTCATGGATGCAATGCAGCCCATGTCCACCATGTGCACACCCATGTTCAAACGGTTTCGCAGGTTCACGAGGTGCCTTTCTTAAGAAACGCCCACCCCCACAAGCGCGAGGTCGAGCAGAGTCCAATGCAAAAGAACGGACACGATGGACTTGACCTCGAGAACCTGAAGCAGTTGCTAAACTAACCCGCCGAGAAACCTTTTGCCGTCAATTGCCATACTTTTATTTTATTTTTTACTTTGCTCTCTGGCATCTGTCTCTTCCACCTTGGGCTTGGCTCCCGTCCCAAACCTTGTCCGCCGTCGAATCCCCTCTAGTTGCCATCCTTCCCTTCCTCGTCCTCTACTCACTCTTTGCGCCCTGCCCTCCCTCTCACACTCTCTCAATTCCGGGCTTTCTCTATTTTTCTTTTTCTCGCGCCTCCAAACTTTACTCCGTAACCCGCGACTTTCCGCCCTCTCTCTTCCCCTCTCTCTCGTTTATTAATTGCCCCTCTCTTGCGCTTGTCTACGGGTGTGGGACTTCTCCCCGCGCACTCTTTTTCGTCACTGGCTTTCTCCCGGCTTCTCCTAATAACATCACCTCCTCCTCGACTCTCTCCCTCCTCCGACATTGCCTGGAGCAATCGACACTTTGTCGTTTGCGCACGTGTGTGTGTTGTGCCACCTATAGCGGTTGAGCTTCCCCGGACTGGCCAGACCCGGGGCAAGCAGGTGAAGCAAACATTCATTCGACGACAACAAGCAGCCCCCGCGGACCTATGGTCAATCAATCGAAGCGAATCTCCCAGCAGCTACCCCTACTTGTACTGCGCCCTCCTCGACCTTCCCCTGCTCACGCTTTCGCCCCCGACCGCCTACCGCAGCAGCTCCTCCCCGCCGTGTCGCCCGATCAGCAGAAGCTCCAGCTCCATCCGGCCAGCTCCAGTCCAGATCCAGCTTGCAGCTCCGTGTGCCGGGCTGCGCTGCCGATAAGAAGGACCCCTCCCCGTCTCGTAACCTCATCCAATCGATAATCCCAAACGTTCGTTCCGCTGCTGCGATTCGATCCGGAGACGATACGTCATGACATACATTGTAAGTGTACAACACAAACTCCCACCATCACCATGTCTTGCCTGGTACTACCACTACCACATGCCAATTCCTGCCACGTCCGACGTCGCACTCCACGTTCAACCTACGCCCTGGTCAGTGAGGGCATCACACGCCATGCACTTCACATGGGCAAACCTCCAGACAGGAGACATCCCTGCCAACCACATCACATCTGCTTGCGCTCCCCGGTCTTTGCTTCTCTGCACCTCCTCAGACATTGCTGTCCGTCCCCTTGGGTCCAGACGTTGATTCTGGGCCTAATCCAGATCTTGATTCCCAACCTACCCACTTCTATCATATATCATGCTTGATGCTTCATCCCTACACCAGCAACCTTGTCCTGTCTCTCATCGACGTTGCTTCTTCATGTCGCCTTTTTACAGTGCTTCCCTTGCTTTTATCCCCCTTACCATTATCCTCCTCCCTTCTCCCCCACACCCTCAACCCCCCGGCTCGCTTCCCGTTGACGGCCCGTCTGCCGTGCCTCCTCATGGCCCCCCAGCCCCCCGCCGTCTCACACGC
>JABCKW010000570.1:0-25480 GCA_014824385.1 Fusarium cyanostomum
AAGTTCCTTGTTAACAGATTATTAAATCATAAGGCAAGAAAAAGATATGTATTAGGCCCTCAAGCCTATTAAATAAGGGAATGGCGATATTGTGGAGAAGAAATCCAGTTTATAACATATTCAACCCCTGAAGGGTGTAGGTGGGTAGGCTCCACTGAGTTGCCCGTGGGCACATGGAAGTCATGAGACGTCACGGCCTGCCCTGCAATCCAGGTCGCTGGGTTGGCCTTCTTGAAGCAGGAGCTGGTATGCGCCTACTTCATAGACTCCACGACGCTGCATTCTATCTAGATGCGCTGGAGAACCATCTTGAACTCGACTTCACGACGCCATCTTTGGACTCTTCACCTTTTTCTCCATTTTAACGTTCAATGTCCCTTCATCCTTTGCCAATCTCGTCGCCTCAGCTGTCCGCCCGCCGCCAACTAGCTGTCTTAGCTCCAAACTCCAGGGGACCCTGCTGCTCGCTGCCCGGACAACCGTCGGACTTGACTTTAATAAACGAGGGCTCTAACTCGCCGCACTTGATCTGCGTCTCGTCGAACCTCGATTCCCCCAGCAGACAATCTTTACGCATCTCCCGGCCTCAGCTTCATCTTCCGACGCTTGCATCTCCTGCTTTGCCGTCTCCTCCGTCGACACCCTTGCTTGCTTCTGAGCACCGCGAAATCGAATATCGCTTGGGCATTGCATGACGTCAGGGCAAAATGGCTGACGAAGGCGTTGCTGAGCATTATCAGGTTCTGGAGGAGCTTGGCCGTGAGTCTCGATCTCTCACAACACTCTACTTTTTTTTTACTAACTGCTATATTCACTAGGGGGGAGTTTTGGCGTCGTCTACAAAGGCATCGAAAAGGCAACTGGCGAAACTGTCGCTATCAAACATGTAAGTCCATGTTGCCTGGTTGCCCGGTCTACCAGCCCAAAACTAACAACCATCGCCAACAGATCGACCTTGAATCCAACGACGATGATATCCAAGATATTCAAGCTGAGATCGCCGTGCTGAGCACCTGTGCCAGCTCCTACGTTACCCAATACAAGGGTTCTTTCCTGCGAGGCCACAAGCTATGGATTGTCATGGAGTATCTCGGTGGCGGATCCTGCCTTGATCTGGTAGTTCTTCCCTAGACTCCTCTTAAAACAGAAGGCTCGTTCACTGACGAAGAATAGTTGAAACCCGCCAACTTCAGCGAAACACATATCGCCATCGTCTGCCGTGAGCTGCTGTTGGGTATTCAGTACCTGCACAATGAGGGCAAAATTCACCGAGACATAAAGGCCGCCAATGTTCTCCTGTCCGAGACAGGGAAAGTCAAGCTGGCTGATTTTGGAGTTGCGGCTCAGTTGACCAACATCAAGTCGCAACGGAACACCTTCGTCGGTACTCCCTTTTGGATGGCCCCCGAAGTCATTCAACAGGATGGCTACAGCTTCAAGGCCGATATCTGGTCACTGGGTATCACGGCTATGGAGATGGCCAATGGCGAGCCTCCTCTGTGCCATATCCATCCCATGAAGGTCCTTTTCCACATCCCAAAGAACCCGCCTCCCCGCCTGGAGGGCAATTTCGGCAAGGATTTCAAAGATTTCATCGCGCAATGTCTCACTAAGGACTACGACCGTCGACCGACCGCCAGGGAACTTTTGCGACACCGTTTCATCCGCAACGCCGGCAAGGTTGAGGCTCTTCAGGAGCTCATTGCTCGTCGACAGATGTGGGATGCCAATCAGAACAGGCAAAAGCATCCAATTTACTACCAAGAGACCCTGCAGACCATCACCCCCAAGGATGACCAGCAGGAATGGGTCTTTGATACGGTCAAGTCGGTTGCGCCGCCACCTAAGAGACCAACGGTCAAGCACCGAAAACCCTCATCCATCTTCTCTGCCGATGAGGCGATGCGCAAGCTGGATGTCAAGGATGGACCTTTGGGAGGAACTTCGCCCGCTCCCGCCACTATGCGAAAGTCGACCGTCCGTCGGACACCATCTCTTGCTCAGAACTCTTCGATGCGGTCTAATGGCTCGCCTCGACCCTCCTCTATTCTCCCAAAGAAGCCACTCCAGCCGGACATGTCCTTTGGCAACTCGGGATCGACTATGCGTCTTTTCCGAAGAGTGCCTTCAGACGGTTCGACCCAAGGTCAGCTTGGCAGACCAGCCTCCCCAGACGATGTCTTTTGCGATGAGAACCTTCCACCTCCCATGGCAACTCCTATCGAGCCTTACGGCAAGGAAGCTGTTCTAGGGCGGCGATTGTACAACAAGGCTGTGGAACCCACCCTCGCCGAGTTGCATGCTCAGACCTCTGCGATGCAGAAGCGAGAAGCGTTGGCAAAGCTATCGGATGCTTTTGCGGCCTTGGATGCAGTCGATCCCGAGGGAGCTTACCATCTGATGAGCAGCATGGTGTCATCCATCTCTCAGGACAACAAACTCAGCGCGGCATTCCTTCGGCAGCCTGCCCAGAAGATTCCTGACGATGGCACTCCGCAAGGCACTGTGATTGTCAAGAGCTCCACCCCTGCGGCCAGTCCGACAAAGCTGGTGCTCGCCTCTAGCAACCCTCACCTCCGCAGCCACCGACGTCGTCACTCTGAGGCTCCCAACATGTACGAGAAGGAGTTCGACCGGGAGAAGGCCACCGTCGAGACCAAGTACCCCGGACAGGATGCCAAGTCTGGCATGGAGCACTGCAAGCAGCTGTCTGATGTGCTCTACTCCCGATGGGTTGATGGTCTTCGCATTCGGTGGCCAGCTGTCTAATTCACGGGGACAGCCGCGGCTGATGGAATCACAAAATAACGCCTTGGCACGACAAGAGCGATATTGTTCTAGGTTGTGTCCTTACCCTAATTTGTTGTACGATGTGTGTACGATGTTTGTACGATGTTACTTGTACTATTCACTTCCCCTTTGGCTCTGCTTTCCCAGCAAGGAGTAGACAGGGAAGCAAAAACTGGACATCGAGGCTGATGCATTACGGAGTCGCATTTTCATCTGCATTTTCATGGCTCAGGGGAATAATACGACCCTGAGTTTGCATGGCGCTCATGATATGATGATATCTTGATGACGACCTCATCGGCATGGCCTGCTTTTTCTGCCACTTGCATGTGTTCTGCCGTTTTCTGCGAGGTGCGATAGGCGTTGGTTAGGTTGGGTTTGACTTGAACTCTGGGACGGGAAGGGATGCAGTTTTGACATTGATTGTTTTTGTTGGCATTGGCTCTTGGTAAAGCAGATAGGTAGATATAGGCAGTACCTAGACTTATGAATCGAATTCTTCGAGATTTCTAAACATTTGACTATTTTGCACGCGAACTACGTGACAGCGGCGAATCTGTTTGGGCAAGAAGGATTGTGCTACAGCGTGGATAGATGCGTTGCATTGCTTTTAAGGGAGCTCAAAGCCCATGTCAGGTTTCATTGCTGGGGCCAAGAGCCAGCTTGATTCTCCAGTTCTTGAATTCGTCCGACAGAATATCCCCATGGCCCGTCTCCTCCATCTTGAATAACTCTATTGTTGGCGATTGGGGCTGGCGCTGTATTCTCCAAACGCCCTCATCGGTGATGTTCTGTGTCAGCCCTACCAACATGATACGTCAGCAGCGTCGCTTGATGAGATCGCCCAAAAGGCATGGAGGAGATGCGGACGAGACTTACATTCTAAAAAGGCAGCGGCGAAGTTGACGCACATGTCGGCATTCCACTTCGGATTTGGCTGAGCATTAACCGTCTCTGGGATCCGATGCGTCTCAATGTCCTTGGTGCTGACGAGGATGCCGTCGCGGGTGCGGAAGCCGACGACGATACGTGGCACGCCGAGGAGGAAGGATTGAATCCAATACTTCATGAGCTTGCGGTTGAAGGCCTCCATGTCGCCCGGATTGCGAATCTCGGCTGAGGTCTTGAGTTCTACCCAGTTGATAGGGCTGCCCTTTTCTTCAGGCTTGGAGTCCCAGACTGTCAAAGGTGTGAGAAAATGTGGAGCGGTTCCCGGAGGGATGAAACGGCGACTCACTGGCGTCGACTTCACCACCAAGACAGAGGACGGATTTGCCAATTCCTGTGCGAACAACGGAGCAATATTGAGCTTTGTTGTTTACGACTTCGTCCTCGCGGTTCTCGATAAAATCGCGGGAAGTCTCTGCCCAGGGAGATGGCAACGTCGACAAGGTCTCAAACTTATATCCTAATCACCGACACGTCAACAAACGGGCTCAGAGCATCGCAGAAGTAGACTTGATGCGTACCCCAGAATTGCATAACCTCCAAGGGCGGCCCTCTCCTACGCTTGCCGTTTCCCTCATTGGCCCTTGATGCTAGTTTGAAGGCATTGTTTTCCTCGATGAAGCTACACGAGTTAGATTGGCACCTAGAAAGGGGCTGGCTATGTCCCTTACATGCAATCCTTGATGAGGGGAAGGTGTCAGCGAAATATACTGGATGAGTGAGAAGGAAGAGGTCGTCATTTCAGGCATACTTGATACAAAGTGGCATTCATCTCGAAGCTGTTTGCCAATCAGTCCAAAAACTGAGGTTCCGTCGAGACAGGGACTTACCCATCCATCTGCTCGAAAGGCGTTGCCATGATCTATGAGCAGTGATTAGCTTCAATGTGGATAGGTTGGGCGAGGACATCAAACCTTTGTCATCATGCCTCTCCAAGTGACAGCGTGCGCATCTATCTTCTGGCCCGTCTCCTTCTCATGGGCAATAATTGTCTTGAGTAGGCTGTCGAGATGACCATCGCCGCTGTCATCCTGCTTCTGGAAAGTGTCGAACCCCTTGGAGAGGTCCGCGCCAAGCTGTGGTGTGTAATAGTATTTGAGAGATGAATCATCCAGATGGAACTCATGCTTGTCGTCATATGAGAAGCAGGCAAACTCCTGGAAACGCTGTAAGCATGCAATCTTTGGGACATCTGGGGTGTGACGATTGCAAGGTAGGCATATGGTAAGCTGGAACATGGCTGAGGAGGACAGTATTTGGAGGATACGCACCTTGGGTCTCTTGACAGGCTGGCTTGCACCAGCGAAGCGACCTATGGGCTGAATGGAGAAGCGCGCCGACATGGCGGCCAATGTCGCGGGCAACTGGTCTCTGGAAGATTGGAAGTATTACGATGCTCTTTATAGAGTGTGTTAATGGGGGAGGAAGACGATCAATTGGGCTTGCGACTGGAAAGGGCGCAAATCTCTCCGCTGGCGTGCGTACATAGATGAATTTGAATTAAAAGTTGATCCCAAGAAATGCGCCGGCGGTCAGGTGCTGCACACCGGACGGTGATACGCTACGGGAACGTGCATTGTGTTCCCTGGCAAGCTTACCTAGCGAGCCACCGTGTTTTAGTGGGAGTGACGGGACAGATGCAGTGGAGTGCTGATCTCCACTAGGTACCGCCTCCACTACAAAGTGAAGTCGATATAAATCGAGGTTCCATAGACAACGACTTTGGAAGAGAACATAGAGCATTCCTTTTCTCCCAGAACAGTCCCATCTTTAACACACACCAGGCTTGTGTGAGTTTTCTTTAGGTAAAAAGCGTCTAAAATCAAGGCTTAGCTAGGCCACACTCTGTGTCATAATTTCCCAGCATTCAATGCTCTATGCCCAGACCAAACGCATTCTTAGATTGCCTCAGCCGTCGGTCAACAGCAGACATATGCGAGAATGGCAAACAACAAAGGCGTCTCGCTATTGGTGCAAAGCCGCCTCCTTACCGCTCGACCAACTTCTGTAGCTCAGAGCAGGGGTTTTAATGGGTTTGTGGCTCAATGCGCTAGGCCCTCGAACGGTTACCAGCGTACGTACGTTTGTTCTTTGTCCTTCAATGGGGGGAGTTTGGGGGGAGAGAGGTGGGGTCGGGTTTTCTTGCGCTGGCACCCGTCCCTCCAAAAAGTTAACAACGGGTGAGAAGGAAAGCCTTTCACAGAAAAAAACATTCTCTTCCTCTGAGACCTCCCTCTTTCATCCCAAAGACTACCTAACTTACCTTCCGAATACTCAACCTGCCAAGAAATCGATTTTCGCTCTCGTTAAACCAACGTCCGACAGACTTCCAACCCAGATACACTCCACTGTTCAGCCCATTTCCGTCACTGAGCTCAGCCCCCACTGCCCGCTAAACTTAGTCGTTGGACCCTGAACTTCAGCGACACCTCCAGCAACAATCACGTGCATTGTGGCGGGACTTGATCGCCTGTGCCCCCAAAGCAGCAGCCGAGCTCCTTGTCGGCAGCCTCGTCATCATCGTCGCCGCGCGCAACGTCTCGACTTACACCCAGCGTTGACCGCTGCAGTCGGTCATCGCAAGGTCCTCGTCGATTAAATCCTATCGCAGCTTTGTCCCTAGCTGCGACTCCCACTCCCACGGCAGCGACTTCAGCTCCTGCCGCCCTTTCCATCCGCGCGACCATTCTCCTACACTATCGTGCCCATGCCCCGAAGGCGCGGTCGACCCAAGAAATCAAACACCCGCAAACCCAAAAAACCAGTACAACAAGAAGAAGACTGGTGGAATATTCGCGCAGTTCTTGATGAGAGGCTCAATGACGAAGGGCAAGTCGAATATTTGGTGGACTGGGAAGACAACATTCATACTGGACAAGCGTATGATCCAGAGTGGCGCCCTGTCCGTTCCTCCGTAGTCTTGCTGATATACTTGTGCATTCATGCTAACAGCTTCTGTAGCATTCAGACTTAAGCGAAGCTGCTCTGGAGGACTGGGTGGAGGAGAAAAAGAAGACGAGACTTGATCAGGGGCTTCAAACCCTCGAGCCTTGTGCATCCCATGCGGACCCGGCTATAGACAGTGACTTGGAAAGTGAAGACCCGCGACCTGCGAACTGGCAACGACTGCGGCGCTCGAATGCCTCAGCTCTAACCCGGCCCCGATCTGATTCTGTTGACCAGGACGTCCGGCCAAGAAAGAAGGCCAGGACCGAGCCAGAAGGCGCGCCGTCCGAGGAGCCCGTACCGTCCATCGTTTCAACTTCATCCGTGGATATCGACGCTAGCAGTCCCGAGTCTTTGAATTCTGACGACTTCGCCCAATTGCAAGGCCAAAGAGTCGCCATTGTGTTGAGTAAGCCCAACAACTTTGATGCCTCTGAATATCAAAGCATCACCAACACACAAAGCAGCTCCCAGAAGGTATCCGAACTTGAGGAGGACGACCGGCGAGCTGCATTTGCGTCGCAACTGAGCCAAAATACCATCCCTGATTCGCAAGACCTGTCTGGACATTTTTTGGATCACGCAGAGTTTGAAGCTCCATCTGTTGCTGGAGACGCTGAGCCGCTAGACGTTACGGGGTCTCCTGAAGCCTATGAGCAGTCAGCACCAGAAGACTCTCTTGAGATTGTCGACCAGCCAGAAGACGCCACTAGCCACAGCGAAACGCAAAGCCCCGTAGAGGCCGAAGGTTCTCAGAACGCTCTCTCCTCTCGAGACAACAAGCACCTCGAGGACCACCAGTGCTTTGAGGGCGACGAGGAGCTCCCTGGCGCCAATAGCCCTTCAGACAATCCGGAAGCTCTGGACGCTTCCGTCTCCCAAAACGGTCAGGATCTCGAAGATAATCAGTACCTTGAGGTTGATCAGCGCCATCAGGACGACAAGGAGCTTCGTGACGCCGACAGCTTTTCAGACGATCAAGAGATTCAGGAAGATCACAACTCTGAAGCCAATAGCCCTCAGAGCAGTCGGGACAACCTTCAGCCGGGTGAAAACTCTCAAGGCGACCAAATCCCTCAAGACGGCGAAGACGGTCAATTGCTTACGGACGCCGACAATTTTCCAAACAATCAGGACCTCCTCGACTCGGAAAACGCCCAGAATACTCAGGACTCCTGGGATTATCGGAATACTGAAGTCGATAGTGCTCAGAATAGCCAGCCTCTCGTGGACCGCCAAGACGCCCCCGCGGGCCAAAACTCCCAGGGCAAGCATAGCGCTGCCGATAACCAGGGCTCACAAGACGCCCAGGTTCCGAAGGAAGATCACAGCCTTCAGGCTGTTGATAGTCTTCAGGACAGCCGAGACTCTGAGGTCAACCAAGACGTTGATGCCGAGCAGAGCACACCGGACGTTTGTTGCCCTGCAGACGACCAAAGCACCAAGGATAGTCAGCAACTCCCAGCTAAGCACACCATCACGAGCCTCCGGAGCTCTGACTACAACCGCAGTTTCAAGCCCATCAACGACCTCAGATCTACCGAGCCTGTGAGGCCGACATCGTCATCTCAAAATACCAAGTTGGGAGAACAGTCCCCGTCGAGCGGCCGCATTCCAGTCAGCGCTCTCATTATCCCAGACTCCCAGGACCGTTCACTCACTTCCAACGACTCCTATCTCGACACGGCCCATGTCCTAGCTTCGTTGCCACATACTCAGGCTACCCCAGCTGCATCACAGGTCGAGATTATTCCAGATTCTGTAACGGCTGGCTCAAATATACCCTCCCATCAACCAGATCAGCCACGTCCAGATACAATAGGAAGTCAAGATCTGTCGGGCGGTGTTGTGCAGACGCATTTAGACATTCGATTCTTAGCCGAGGCCGCGACCGTGACCCTCGAACAATCATCTGGCTCAACCCAAATATTGAATCCAGTGGTCTACTTCACTCAACCTCAAGAACCACGCGATTCGCCTATTCTCGAGGGCCGCCTTTCTTCTCAAGCCCCACCAACCTCCAGTGAGGCTGAACCTTCTGTCCCTGGCAAGGACTCTCAGGTAGAGTCTGGTGGCGGACCCCAGGATAACCCGGAATTAGAACCCAAAGAGACACAAGCAGCTCAAGTGGTATATCAGCCCTTTGACTCTACGGTTGAATATAACATCGAACTACAGTCAACACCGAACAACGAGAAGGAGTCGAATCCTTCCTACCAGCCTTGGAACATTCAGCCTGGACAAGAAACCGTGCAAGATCCAATTACAAGAGCCAACTGCAGCCCTGAACGGGCAGACAAGACCCTGTCCCAGGGCGGCAGTGCATTTGAGACCTGCCCTGTCCAGCCGACAGCTCAAATAGCATTTGAACAATATTATCGACCATCAAGGCCAGTCTCAGTAGTCCTAGCCATGGATGAGCCCTCGACCCCCCGGCCTCAGAGTTCGGCAGTTGATGAGTTGAAGAGCCTCATCGACTTTGGCAATGAGTCGCTGCTGACACCAGTCGGGGAATCAATGGGAGACGACCAGCGCCCGACGTCTTCAGAAGCACCGAAGGACCAAGAGCTCATGGTTACACCTGTCCGCGACACAACAGCTCCGAACCTCATAGTCAGCTCTGCAGAGACGCACATGCGCTCCCAACCAGTTTACTCGGTGGAGCCCTGGAAACCAGAAATTTTTGGCAACACACCAGAGGCTCCCGCCCCTTCCATCTCACCGGCATCTATCATGACGAACCCCAATCAGTCAGCCGTTGATAGCATGCGAGAAATTGTCAGTATGTCATTTGGCGACTTGGGAGATTCCATTACGCGATCCTTGATTGCCCAAGACTCTGAAGAGATGATTCCACCCGGAACTGTTTCTCCGGCCGCCATCAGCAGGTCGGTTGACCCGGTGGAATCGGCACACACATTTACGCTCTCCAACCAAGGCACGATTCCTTCGGGGATTGGCGAGAGTTCAGGACAGTCAATCACCATGGGCCAGGTTCCTGACCAGCAAGGATATGATGCCTCCTCACAATCTTCGCGTCAGGACGAAAATATTCTGCAACACATCGTCACTCTCCCAATGCAGGCAAGTAGACGGTCATACTATGAAGCGATTACAAAGGAGTACAAAACGTACATCCAGGATTTTAGCGACATCTTCACCCGCCAAATCTTCGAGGAGCCCAGCGAAGCTCTCGTGGAAAAGATCAACTCGCTTTTCAACCGCCTATTGAACATCTGCGACTACCCTCAGGATGTCATCGGGACCAGCTTGGAAGAACTCCCTAGTTCTAGCCTGGCCAAGTACTGCTGCGACGCCCACGCCAAGTTCAACTTCTTGTTTGAATTGATGTCCGCCTTGGGGGAGAAGGAAACTGGAATCCTAATTGTAGCCCGCAGTCGCGAACTCCTCCGGCTGATCTTCACCCTCACCGAAGCTGCGGGAATAGAATGTTCTGCGGAGAGCATTGGAAAACAGAGCGACTATCCATCGGTGACAAGAATCACTCTTTCGCTAGCTAGCGAAGAGTTCGATCCCTACAAGTTTGATGTTGTCATCGGATACGATCATGCTTTCAGCAACTCAGCCGTTGCAAGACAGTTATCTACCAACAGTGTCCGAATGTCACCGCTGGTATTGCTGCTCGTGACGACACACTCTATTGAGCACATTGCTATCCGCATCTCACAGGACATGTCGACGCTCGAAAGAAAGAATTCGTTGCTTGCGAGTACCATTCTTGCAAGGCGCTATCTCGAGGACCCAGAACGAGGCTACGGCGACCCGCATCAAGTGGCAGAGGTCTTTGCAAATTACCTGAATGGTGTTACCGATGCATTGAGCTGGGAGCCTCAAGGCATACCAGACGACGTCCTCGACATTTATGAAAACCCTCCATCTCTATCGCAACTACTACCTGAGGAGGAGCCCACACAGGCGCAGGGAAATGCCCTCAAGCGGAAATATGTACGTGATAATGTTGAGCAAGAATGCTACGAATGCTGACGAATTTATAGAACGACGAGGACGAGGACGAGGACGCCAAGCGGATGCGCTTGGCTCTTCTAAAAGTCTTGCCAGTCGATTCTAATGACCCTCCCATCCCTCTTGCAATGCGGCAGTTGCTCGAAAGCGCCACGCCTCGGGGAGGGGAGAGTAAGGAGAGAGATTCAGCGATCATGGTTTCTCTCTCACGCTTGGAGTCATTGGGGGAGCAGGTGATTTTTTATGCAGGAAAAGAAAAGGCTTTCAGTAGCTAACCATGACCAGATGGATGAACTCAAGCGTCAGATCTCGCTAGCAAGCGAGGTGGAGGATGAATACAAGATCACGATCAATCGACTCGAGGGAGAAGTCAAGGACTACCGAAGGACGTACCACAAAATCGAGCTGTCCATTCGCGCGGCCCTTCAAGATCGAACAATGTTCGAGAAAGAGAAGCAAAAAGTTGAGGCTGCTGCAAAGACAGCGGCAGAGACAGCACAGAAGGAGTCCGAAAAGCAACAGAGACGGATAGAAGAGCTTGAGACTACGATTACGCGCCTGAAAGAAAATCCTGAAGTATCAAAAATGGAGGATATGCTGAAAGAGGCACAGGGAAAAGTGCGGAATTCGGAACAGAGACTGAAGAACGCGCACGAAGACGTAAATTTTATGCAGAACCGCTACCAGGAGGTTGGCGCTCAAGCCACAGAGTTGGCGAAAGAGAACAAGGAGCTGAAAGCACATCATGAAGACTTGCGGATGAAAGCGTCAGAGAACCTGATGAATATCCAGAGAGTCAACTCTGAGAATGAGCGTCGAGAGCTGCTGGAGCAGATTGCACACCTCAAACATTTGGTCGTGGAGAGAGATACGGCGCTGGCCCAGCGCACCGAGGAGCTACGGAACTACCGAACCGGGCGCAATACCCGCGGAGCTAGCATGCCGCGCAGCCCTCGCGTACCCATGATGAGCCCGCGGCCTGGCCGGACTGGACTCGCCGGTTCTGCTAGTAGAGGAACGAGCCCAGCTCCCGTGCCGGGCTATGAGGGCGGCATGGGACCCGGAGCCCCGTTCATAGGCCAACAGCCCAGGAACACCAGATGGGGTCACCTCCAAGATTGATGCTATGGTGAGATGGAATGCCAGTGTCCGGACAGTTGGAGAGTGGAAGATCGAACTGAGGGCACAGACAAGCTGGTTAGATTAAGGGCGAAGCAAGATTCTGTTTGTTAATACCACTTGTGTTTTGCGAGGATCATTGTTGCATTTGGCGTGGCGAGACAGGAAAGGGACACCAGACATAGGGTCAAATCGAGAAAGACATTGATGCTGCCGTGTATTGGCCTGCAAAGCATGTGCAATTAACTACTGAGTCTGCTAACAGGTGCGCCTGGTGTGTCGATCAGTCTTGAGCTAGGCGTTATGTGCTTGAATGGACAGTTACAATTGCGATGATAGAGCTATGGTCTGCCGGAGAGGTTACGCTGCTCCTAGAGAAGTGTCCCAGATCTTAAGTGAATTACAAGATTGCATCCCTCAGTTTAGTTGTCGAGCGACGAGCAGACGTGTGGGCGATGATAACAGCAATGTAAGCGAGTCACCCAGTTTCATGAGCCGAAGGGAATGCAGATGTACAAAAACTCTCAACATTGGAGGAGATTAGCAAATAGCAAGAGTCGCCAAGTCGCGCCTGGGGCTATGACACAATCGATTTGGGGCTGCCGCAACCAAACTCCCCCGTCTACCTCTTGGTCTGGATTTCCCTTCCGTCTCGGCTAACATATACACAGGGGCTCGCCCGGGGCTCAAACAATTTGAGACCGAGGTATTGTTTACTTCTCCTCGGGGTACAGCTCCTCCTTCAGCGGCACGCCGAGCTCTTCCCGAAGGGGCTTGAGCTCCTCGAGGTACTGCTCGTACTGACCCTTGTTCTCGACCTTGGACTTGATACCTAAAGCGGGAACAAAAGTCAGCGAATCGGGTCTAGAATAGTAATCGCACACGCCTGCCATATCGTTGGTTGAGGTCGATATCGAGAGTTGGTGTTGATGCGAATCAAGGGAGGGATGGGGAATTTTGGACGGATCCGATCGGGTCGGGCGGACGACGAGGCGAATCGAGGCGATGTTTCAATTGATAAAAAACCGTACCTTCGAAGATGCGGACGGCAGTGCCAAAGTCGTTGACCCTTCGGGCGGCCTTGAGGGCGGCAGCGATGACCGAGGGGGCAGGGACGAGATCGTAAGCGAAGGCGTTGTTGAGGTTGCGCTGCGGTTTAGTGATAAGTCAAAAAGTCATACGACATTTTCGGGAGTGGGACGGAGAGCAGCGAACTCGAGCCCGTGAGGCGGGCTTACCTGGAGCTCGAAAATGTCCTGGACGCCATCAAATTCTTTCTCGAACCTGTAGAGTATCGTAGTTTAGCCATTGAACCATGTAGAGAGCCTGTGGTGCTGCATTGAAGGCATTCGGGGAAAATCGCGTGGGGAGAGCTCTAGCCCGTCGTGCGGCATCTTTTTCTAATGGGCGCGAACCACGCAAAACAGCCGAGCTCAAGTCCCCAACACGAACCCCCAGAACTTTTATCCTCCTACCATTCGAAGGCCATTAACGCTTAGGGGATGTCCTACCTGGCGGAGAACTCCTCGAAGGTCTCCTCGGCGTGCTCGCTTCGTCGGGACATCGAGGTGCTGAAGTGGGCGACAGCTGAGCGGGCCACCAGGGGCTGGACGGCAGGACGAATGGGGGCGGCGCGAATGCCGCGAGCGACACGGAGGAAGGCGGACATGATGGACGGAGGGGAGGTCTTTTTGCGAGACGGGGAAGAGTGGCGATGTGTCGTCGAAGCGATTTGGAGGTTTGTGATGACTGCAGAGTTGTTTGGGCGAGCAAAGGATGGGCTGAGGGCGATGGGATGATGACTAAGGTGCGGCTATGCCTGATTTTGAAGCTGTGGAGGCAGCCGTGCGAATTGGGTGAGTCTGACACAGCTTATTAGATGTTCACACACGAGAAAGACAGTGTTGGTCGTCTCTAGCACTGTAGTTCCTGCGAGCTTATTTCAGGGCCACTTCCATTCGTTCATTTCTATGCCAGGTCCCTGGTAAGGAAGCCAGATGGCAGCGAATGGATGGGGAGAGGAGAGAAAACAGCGAGGCTCAGGCTTTGATCAGCTTTCAAGGCTTCAATATCACCACCAGACGCACTTATTCTAACCTCACAATTCGCCAATATCCAGGGCTACAGCACCTTTCAATCCACGAATTGGCGCGTCTATGCACTCAATCGGCAAGGCTACTTACTGTGCCTTCGGGAATGGGAACGCATATGCAAAAATGCGTACCACCAATGGCCCGGCGCCAATAATTTATTACGACACCTGGGTACCTAGGTAGTTGACATCAACGTAGGCAGTAGTAGCATGGTGGCACGGCCATATTGCCACATGTGGTTTGCTTCAGTTTAGATTTCCTTAAAAAGGGTATTGTCTATTGTCTACTCCGTACCTTAGGTATCAATGAAACTCCGACGGCTTAAGTTATGGGGCCTTCCTTTGAGATTGAAATGATGTAAGCACCAGAACGATACAACCAATCGACTGGTCCAGAGACGACTGTACGTGCACCAATACCCACGCCTGAAATTGCCGGAACCTTGCGTGCATATTGACAAAACGGAGAGTTTCTCAGTCCGAATTAACAAAGTGGACGACTCAGTAACGGACATGCCGGTAAAGATGTTGCATCTTTCCATGTTATGGAATCATTGCTCCTGTTGGAATAAAATCACAATTATCTGAGAGCACTGAGGCCAAGTCCAGCATATCCGACACCAACAGTGCAACCTCGTCACCAAGGATTTGGCGCCTTCCATGGAAGCCTCGGGACACAAGCGCAACAACGGCCAGGCACAAGGGGACCTACAACGCTGGCGCGCTCCACTCCCTGAGAGTCACGTGACTTTTGCTGAGGACCAAAATGTCATCGTTGATTGGTGCATCCGGGGACTCGGCAAATCACATGTGAAGGGCAGCTCATCTGAAGGTGCTGCGTGTCGAAATTCCAGGAGCCGGCAGGAGCCAGCAGGAGCAACAGCGCACGAGCCGAGCATACCGGTATTTCGGTGTCCGGGGCGGACCTACCTTACCAATATGGGGATTGGGTCAAGATGCCGTACAAAGACGTACTAGCGGCGCAATTCGAAGCACCCCCCACACCTTTATGGAAGGTGCCACTTTCACTTTGCTGCCCGCGCCGCGGTACCAACTCGATCGGTTGGAAATTTCCCCTTTTCGATGCGCCGCATTGTCCCTCAATCAAATCTTGTTCTTCCTGCTGCTCGCTTTTCCCTTCTCCTTCTACCCTTCGTCTCCTTTTTAATCCTACCCGTTCCCACAGTCGCCCGTCTCCCGGCTTTTTCTTCCCCTCCTTCTCTCTCCGGGGAACCTTCTTCTTCTTATCATTCCTTCCCAATTCTTCCTCGAATACCTCTTCACGTGTCCTCCGCCGTCGCTGGCTCTGTCGCGTCCCACCCAATACAACGTCAAGACAGACCTGCCACGAGAATCAGCTACGCCGAACGCGTAACTCATACCTTCGACTATAATACAGAGCTCCTTTGATCTACGGTTGAGTCGGCTTCAACGTCCAAATCGCCCACCATGTCTGCGACTCCCGCTACCTTTTACGAGCAGCTCCCGCTGCCTACCCTCGACCGGCCCTTTGGCATCCACCTGTGGCCCATCTTCGACAAGGGATGGACCGCCGTCCTGGGCTACTCGGCCAATGACTTCAAGTTTGTGCCTTTTGAGACGCCCATGTCAACTCTCAAGTCCACCTCGATCTTCATCGTCATCTACTACGCCATCATCTTTGGTGGTCGTGAGTACATGCGCAACCGCGAGCCCTTCAAGCTCAAGGGTCTCTTCCTCATCCACAACTTCTACCTGACCGCCATCAGTGGCACCCTTCTGGCTCTCTTCATTGAGCAGCTTCTCCCCACTGTTGTTCGCGGCGGTCTCTTCCATGCCATCTGCGATGCTGAGGGCGGCTGGACCCAGCCTCTGGTTGTTCTGTATTACGTGAGTGCCGCATACAACCTGGGTCTCATATGCTATGTGCTAACCACTGCAACAGCTCAACTACCTCACCAAGTACCTTGAGCTTCTCGACACCGTCTTCCTCTTCCTCAAGAAGAAGCCTCTCAGTATGTTAGCGTGAGCGACACTTTCAGACTCACTCGCTAACTCACTCTCCAGCCTTCCTTCACTGCTACCACCACGGTGCTACCGCCTTCCTCTGCTACACACAGCTCATTGGCTCCACCTCGGTCTCTTGGGTTGTCATTTGCCTGAACCTCCTCGTCCACGTCGTTATGTACTGGTACTACTTCCAGAGCGCCCGTGGCGTCCGTGTCTGGTGGAAGGAGTGGGTTACTCGTCTCCAGATCATCCAGTTCGTCATTGATCTTGGCTTCGTCTACTTCGCCTCATATACCTACTTCACCTCGACATACTTTACCTGGATGCCCAACGCTGGCAAGTGTTCTGGCGAGGAGTTCGCTGCCTTGGCTGGTATCACCACCATCAGCTCCTACCTAGTTCTCTTCATCTCGTTCTACTTCGCCACGTATAAGAAGCAAGGCAAGGCGCCTAGCAGCCGCCAGAGCCTCCGACGGATGTCCCAGGCTCCTCTCCCCGACCCTCATCTGGTTCAGACCACCCTCGTCAAGGGCAAGTCCAACGGCGCCACCGCTACTGGTGCCAAGACCAACGGCGCCACCACCCGATCCCGCAAGGCTTAAGGGACGCGCGACGACATTGTCAGGCGGGGCACGTTGCTGCAAGAGAGGTTGGAAAAGTCCCTTGCAATTATATGCCCCGGGTGACAAGGCTGCAAAGCGCTACGTGAGGAACCAATGACAACATGGCATTAGAGTCGGATCGAATCGATCTCTCAGCAGTATCGATACGTATATAAAACAGCAGTTTGGAGATTTCGTGTTTTCCTAACATAGGCATCTCTCTCGGCTTGGTTGATTTCGGAGCCCGAGATTTGCCACGATTAATATTGTCTACGTGGGCAGTCATAATGATGGAGGGTGTTGATAAGGCTTATCGTGGATTTTGTGTCTTTACCGGGCGAACATGGGGCATATTTGGCAGGACGGGCATGGTTATTGGGACACAATTCTCGGCCGGCGTTGCGATCAGCACGCGGCCCCAGGCTACGACGATCTACCTAGAACCCTTGTAATCACTCTTCGCGGCTATGTATGATAAGAATTTTGATGCTCACTCCAGAGCTGTCAATTCTGGAGGAGGCGATAGATGGTGCTATTGATGTATAAGTCTATATCTGGACCATGCTTGGTGTCGTTTCTGTTGTTGAGAGAAGAGCAGAACATCTGGAAGATGAGAGAATGTCAGGCGCATAGCTAAGTACGCCGTCGGATCATGTCTACGTGCCATGGGATCGATATAGCGAGGCTACACTTACGCTTAAGATGGCAATGTCAAAATACCTTGTTGTAACCTCTACTACTACTTATCATCCCATTTCTTGCGCGGCTAAGCGCCTGGGTAATGATGGTTAACTCATGCTAGAACTACTTTATGAGTTTGCATCGCCATTGTAAGCTCGTAACTGGCGCATGAGACTTACAGAGTATTTTGCCAAGTAAGCATCTTATTGTCTCATACTAGGTTAACTACGGCGCTCCTGGATCTCCAACCCATTTCTCATCCTTCTTCTCCATACCCTCGCTTTCCAACTGAGTAATATGGGCACCAAGGCCAGTACAGCGGTAATCCTTGAACATGCGAGTCCTGACATTTGCCTGGAACATCTCGTCCAGCTCCTCAAGGGATCGATTCTTGGTCTCGGGGATCATGCAGAGCACCCAGATGATGGCGATAACGGAGAAGCCGCCATAAATAAAAGTCACAGCGCCGTTCAAACTGCGTTGAATATAGGGATTGACAAAGTTGATCGGCACTGAAGTGACGAAGCTGCCCATTGACGCAAGAAACAAAGTCCGCTCACGAAGCTGGCCGGTTCCGACCTCGGCGGCGACAACCCAGCATCCAGGGCCCCAGGTGAAGCCGTAGATGCAGTACCATAGAATGAGGAGCGCGGCGGAAGCGTTGGCAACGATGGGGGAGTAGTGCGATGGCGTCCCAGTAGCTGTTGCGATACCTGTTCCGAGCATCGTGCCAGCCATTCCGATAGCTCCAACTGAAAGAGAGTGACGACGGCCAATCTTATCAAAAGTAAGGAATGTGATGATGTGCACCGCGAAGCTACATCCTGTCACAATAACGTTTGTACGCAGGGGATCAGGAAAACCGAGCTGCTGCATAAATGTGACAATGAAGTTCTGAATAAAAGAGACGCCTTGGGCCTGCTGGAGGATCTGGACACTCATGGCGATGATGGTCCGTCGAAGATTGGTGCCGCGGAAGCAGTCTCTGATGGTCGAGGCCGCATGTAACTCGCGCTGTTCTTCGACTTGAGCCTCGAGGAGTTGCACTTCTCGGGGTACGGTTTCGGGGTGGTTGGAGAGGGACTTGAGAACCTGCTCAGCTTCGTCAAAACGCCCGCGATAGACGAGGTAACGGGGCGATTCTGGGAGGAAGGCATAGAAGGTGATATATCCTAGAGGAACGAAGAGTTGACAGAGAATGACAATCCTATCCGCATTAGTATTAATTCTTAAAAGAATCTGGGTGCTGAAAGAGAGGGCTATTCATACAGATATTGCCACTGGTCTGAACGTTTCTTGGCTAGATAGACAACCACAGAAGCCATGAACGTCCCTAGGGAAGTGAAGAAACTATACAGCGCAAGAAAGGCACCTAGAACTCTGGTAAGCCGCAACGCGCTGTAATATCAGAGCTTTAATCATACTTGCCTCGGATTCTTCCTGGAGCTGTTTCTGAGAGATACATGGGAACGCAGTTGGAAGCCAACCCAATACCCGAGTAAACAATAATTCTACCCGCAACCAGCTGCCAGAAAGACGTAACGGCCGAGGCCTCAAGCACGACGCCCACAGTCATGAGACACGACATGACCAAGAACGACTTCTTGCGTCCAAGACGCGATGTCACCCAGGGAGCGATGATGCATCCGAGGATGATACCAGCAGAGCCGGTGCCAGTCCCAACAGATGTCTTGTTTGATGGGATGGCATAACGGCCCAGTGCTTCATCGTACTCGCCGTACTTGCGCTGGAACTCGGAGAGGCCTAGAGCTCCGGCCCACCAACCGTTATCAAAGCCGAAGCCCATGGCTCCGAGAGATGAGACGATGCCGATGAGCACGAGGCGCCAGTTGAGGTCCTGGTATAAGGGATCGCTTTTGATTTGTTGGAGCATGGCGACTGAGGAGGCAGGTCAAGGGCAGGATATAACGATTAAATGAGAGGTAATGTGTAGTCAGTCTAGTTACAAGTCAACTCTCAGCTGGTCCTGTCATTTTATAGAACGAAAGTAGACCAGGACTTCGCTCCAACACTCCCAACTCCCACCACCATGAGCTCAGGGATATACTCGCGGAGCCGAGAGATACCTTAGCACCCCAGATAATTCGGCACGGGGGCCGGGGCTGGCTAGCGATCCCCCGCCCTTTGACTTCCAACCGTGGTAGGATTAAGCACTGGCGCAGTCGCAAGCAGGGTTTCATTGTCGATATCGTCTGACCATGACCTTCGAGGAGAGGTAAAACCCAGGCGACGAGTGCCAAAGCATTCCATATGGAGTCACCACGAGCATGCACGTACTTGGGTAATTAATCAAGACGGAATGTAAATTGCCAGAGTTGAGAACACGGGGGGAAGGTGGATGGGAATGCTACGAGACTTGCAGCAAGAGACCAAGTGACATTCTTAAGACATTGGCAAGGCACCTGCTCATCAGAAACAAAGGCGTCGTTCGCAAAGCATCTATCAAGATGATGATTGTGTATCACAACATCAGCTCAATTACCAGTATCAGCCTGGATCTTGAAAATGACATCTTTTCTATACATTTGTCCAGCTTATATGCTCAAACCAAAATCCAGTATTCATGTTTTTCTATTCGAACGCTTAGAGCTCATCGTGCTTATTCTGTCCGTCCGTAGATGGCTTCGACTTGGGTCCCAGAATAGTAAAGACCACCCGTCGATAAGACACGAGCTCGCCATCCGAAACCTCAAGAATGAGGTGCAAATGCTTATCATCCTCAGGGTGTCTGTTGCGTCCCTTCTGCCTCAACACTTGGTCAGTCGGAATGGTGACCGTGACTTTGACCGAGTCCCCAGTATCAAGCTCCAGCTTGGCTACGTCTCTCTTGGGGTTGTTATTGTTGGATGAGGGCTCGAGATACTGCCACCACTTGTATAACAGCCTTCCCTCGTCAGGATCGCACGAGTCGCTAGCATCAAGGGCGATACTCTCGCCCGCCTTGGCCAAGATCTTGACTATATCGCGGGTGCGGTCCCCGTTGATGACGGCCACTGGAGCATGACGTGCTTGCAAGTAGTTGGGCTGAACAGACCATTGCATACGAGCGGCAAAGTCCTTCTGGAAGGCCGTGCGCCATCTCCAGATAGTCACATGTGAGCCCATCATCACCCTGCCATCATCACCCACCAGAGTGTCGACGCTATCAGCAAAGTGGCCTTCTCCGTAGGCGACAGGCCCGTATCGGCCACCCCAGGAGCCCCATTCAGGATGTTCGGGATCCGATAAGCCATTTGGGATTACGTACAGCAACGAGGGCGTATCACCCTCAACAATGAAATCAGCATCGGGATATTTAGCTCCAAGAGGACCAACGCTCTGAATGTGCTCTGTGATCCAAGCACCTGAAACGACCTCCTTGTTGGCCGCAGACGGGAAGTGGTAGTACTCGTCACCGGATATACCGCCCCATGCAGCAACTGCATAGCGGTTGAAGTGATGGACGCTGGCAATGTAGAACAGCCGTGGCCAGTTCCGTCGGATCCAGGTACCCGAGTTGTCTTGGTCTGAGATGGTATACACTCGCAGCTTGGACGCAAACTCGTCTACTTCAGACGAAGCCCTCGTGGCATTAACGTGCCACAGTGCTTGCGCGAGGACAGAAGCGCCGCCCCAGGCAAGAACCCAGAGAGGCTCTTGGGAACTATCCACGGCCTGAACCAGATTTCTAGAGCCGTCGCTATCTTTGCCCTCGCCCACCCCGTCCATGCCGTAGACAGGCAAGCCCGACGCAACTAAGACTCTCAAGTCGGCCGCCTCGGGCCAGCCAGTCGCGTGTTTCTGAAGGTTCGGCAGGGTGGCTTCGTAGGCACTAATGATGGCTAGAATCTGACCAGGGCGGGTGGTATCGTTGAGCCAGACACTTGTGGTGGCGACGAGGCCTTGGAGACGAAACTCGTTTGAGTATACGAGGAGTCTGACGAGAGATTGGGCGTCATCGGGCTCGTTGTCAATGTCGCTGAGGACAAAGACTCTGGGCTTCGAGGTTGTTGTGGGGGTGCATTGGGTCTGCAAGGATATTTGAATGAACAGAGTTGCACTCAGAGTGAGGTAAGAGAGAAGTTGTGTCCAATGCATCTTGTCTCGCCTGCGAGTGTGATAGATGAACTGATTTAGATGTTTCCATCATGACCTTAAGCTCGTTAGCGTGCCATTTATCCAACTATTTGTGTCTTCTTATTCGGAGATAGTCAACTCTCAAGAGCGCTTCAGATTGCTTGATTTGGAGGTGCAGCAAGCTCGGGTGAGCTTCTCCACACTGTCAGCGGCGATCAAGGGCCGGCGAGTAGAACAAGGCCCGAACAGACATGGGGTTGAAGAAGTCCGATATTATCTTCTTCTCTATTGAATTCGCTGTATAAAGATACCTCGTGGCCCTGAGCACGTATCAAGCTGCAATGTGGATGTGTTTAGAGAATGGAGTCGTAAGAAAGACCTGTCAATCCACATCGGGGGGTTTGACAAGGACGTGCGGAGTACTAATCTCAGATATCGGTTGCCCCTTCTTCGTAAAGACGTGTTTCAGTAACACTAATATGTACACTCGATACCTATTATAATTACCAGCACATTCAAATCATGAATAAATGCATCGGTATAAACACAGTTGCCGGAGCTGTTCTCCGATATGCAACAGGAGCAGTGACAAATTAAGAGCAATTGACGTCACGTCTGGGGTTCAGATGTTCAGGGATAGGGGGCCAGGGGTTAAACAGTTGGGAGAAAAAAACAGAGACCAAAGAGAGCAAACAGATTGGACAGGCATCCCTCCCCAATTTACTCCTGCGGCCTGCGGGTGCCTGCTCACTGCTGCTCAAGACATGGATGTGCATCCCTTGCATATTATAAACGGAAATGTTGGGTATCCTTTGCTGGGCGCATGCTAATGGATCCTCCAGTTGGCAAAACGTCAGCCATTTGAACCCTGGAAACTCGAGGGTTTGCCGTCAATTTCCCTCTTGGCGTCTTGAACACTGCAGCTCGTGACGCGAGTAAAAGATCGTCTGCTCGGAGTGATTCGCGCCTACCACTGTGGCACGTCCCAAGTCTCTTCTTATTAGTCTCTCACTGTCGCTCTCCATGGATCTAAGCCCCTTTTCAATTTCACTGATCAAGGGCAGAGGCACATCATTAAAGGGACGACGTGTACACAACCCCCTCTCTACAGCGTAAGCATGTTTTATCAGATGTGATACAGACAAACAAAGAGGCACAAGAAACATGCATTTTCTTTATTCCATTGGCAGCAGCCGAGAGTTCTTGTGGCCCTTACGTTTTTCCCCCTGTTGTTGAACAAGGAGCAGGCTGATCAAAGCGCGAGAGCGCGCGCTTGGGCTCTGGATAGAAGACGCCACTCAGCCTGGATTTTGCGGGGCAGCGCGTGGACGGGCGTTGTGACGCATCAATTCACTGGCTCAACAGCTCCGTGTCGTTTGAATCCAGCGTTTATCTCCCTAACAGACAGGCCGTTTACCCATTGAAACGAATTGAAAGCCGCTCCGGTTTGTCTATTTGCTAAGGGGAAACCGGAAAGGTACACAACCACGTGCCTTCCCGCGTTCGAATAGGCAGGTACCCTGTTGGTACCCCTGCAATTACTTATTCCCAAGTCCCTCCACAGGTCGGATCGCCGACCTGAACGTCGACTCTACGGTCTCTACCCAACTCCCCTCCTTTGACTCTCCCTTTCCCTCAACCTGAGCATGAACCTGAACCCTCTCTCTCTTCCTCCTTCTCTCGTTCTTTGCCTCTCATAAAAATCAATTCATTCCCTCTTTTGGTCCCTCCCTAGAGTTTCCCGTCCTTGTATTCCCAGCGTTCAGTTAGTCACTCACTTCTCTCGAAGGTCCCGGTCTACAGCTACAGAATACTCCGGCCAAGATGCGGAACCCCTTCCGGCGCCGGAACAAGAAAGACAAGGTCGCCAGCGGCGGCCAAGGCTCCGACTTCGTCATCCCCGATGAATTCCGACCTCCGGGTGCCGGGCGACCGCCTCTGTTTCCTCCGACCCGTGGTTCCGCGTATCTTGTTGCCCATCTGCCACCTCGTGTCCTTGAGCGCATCTTCGCCTTCGTCTGCCCGCATGCCCATGATGAGAGCTATGAGACTTGTGAGGGCAGCGCAAATGCAAGCGATAGCGTATGTATGCTCTGTGATCTGCGCGACCTAGCGCATTGTGTTCAGGTCTGTCGCGCCTGGCGTGCGAGCGCGGTCAAGGTCTTGTAAGTCTTAGGAAGCCATATCTTCGGTTGTGTGGAGATGTGTGCATACAGTAGCTAACTACTTGCCTCTCACATAGATATCACAGCGTTCGCATCGATCCCGTCCATTACTGCCGCCTTGAGGCATGGCTCGCCGAGAAACGAAAAAAGACATCCCGATTCGATCGCAATGGCGTCCCCGAGGACCCTGCCCAGGCCCGTCTACGCCTGCTCCGACGCACCGTCCGTGACGACCCGACACGCCTCGGCAAGTTTGTCCAGTATCTGAAGATGCCATACATGTTGCGGGAATCCTCCCAAGTCGAGCTTGCCCAGACCATTGCCGTCCTTCCAAACCTGCGATACGTTGATCTGCCCGAGGGCATGTTCTGCGATGACCCCCACTTTGCTACCCTGCGCCTCGAAGTCCAAGCCCGTTGTCCCAACCTTCGAAAGATGACATATGAGGGTGGTTCTGAGCGGAGCTTCGCTATGCTAGCCTCGGGACAGGTCTGGCCTCACATTGAGGTGCTAGAGCTGAACAACCTCAACATTGACCCGATGACCATTCGAGCCGTGCTCGGAAGTCTTAACAATCTTCACGCGTTAAAGGTATCTGGAACCCCAGGTCTCTCGGACGAGGTTCTATCATCATCAGATGGAATGCCCACATTGCCGCCATTGAAGGAGCTGGTACTAAAGGACACTCCTCGTGTGACTTTAAAGGGGCTCGTTGAGTATCTCGCGTGGCAGGAGACGCAGCAGGCTCTGACGGTCCTGACACTTAAGGATACTGGCGTTCATCCCGCCACCTTGCAGGAGATTCTCACTATGGCCTCGTCTCTCAAGACGCTCGCAATTCAGACCAAGGTCGCTGAACAGTTTCCCAACTCCTCCAACATCCGCCCTCTTGCGTCTCGATCATTAGAGACCCTGCGCTTCGAAATTTCCGGTACCTCTTCTGGTCCTTTCTCCAGCGTGACAATGGGCTACTACACCTATCTTGCCTCGTCCATCCTAGGCGGCGGCTTCCCCAGACTTCGACGACTATATGTTCACGACGATAGCTTTCCTGACCAGCTTCAGGGCCTCCCGCCTCCCAATGCTGCTTTTGCCGGAGGTCACGTCCGCTCCAGCTCCAACTCTTCCAGCAAGTCGACGCCTGGATTTGGCCTCTCGCCAGCCTCGGCAAACCTCCCTCCTTTTGCACCCAAGCGACCCGTCTCTAATGTGCCAGTTACCAATAAACGCTTCAGCTCCAACAACCCCTTTGCCCGCAATCCCTCGTCTCCTCCTCCCACGCACACTCTTGAAGTCTTTACCAAGAGCGACGAGTTTGGCAAGTGGAACTTTGTTTCTGTCGACCCCTTCTTCAAGTCTGCCGCTGCGCCGACTCGTCGGCCGGTCAGCAGCTACGGGCTGGCGGCCGATGTCACGGGGTCGGGGTGGGACCGAGGCGACGCCCGGCGGAGTGTCATGGTTGGCAACGGAGCCGGTGGCTTCTTGGCAGTGCCAGGACAGGGAGGTGATGCTGATGGGCTAGGCGGCGGTTTGTCTGAGCAGTGGCGACCCCAGAGCAGCGGAGGAGAACCTCGAGGCAGTCGGGACCTCTGGAGATAATGATGCAAATTCGTGCTGCCTAGCGACTGAGGTTCTTCTTACACAACTGGCCTTGGATGTGGGCCCATTGAGGTCTTACTGGCACAGGACTTACACTCTTTTCTATTTCTTTTCCGGTATCTGGGACTCTTGACTAAAAATAACTTATTCGAGCAGTGATGAACGGCTTCAATGAAGTATTATGAGGATACAGCAGATGATAAGGGCAGCTTAAGATTGATTAGTTTGCGGGTTTGGTTGTTACGGTTGCATTTTCGGAAGTAAAATACCCTAGCAGTTGTATAAAGAGTTAAATTTGTGTTCCCAGGGGCAAGCGGTCGAGTTAGTAGCGAGCCTAGATTGATACTGAGAGATATATTACCCCCAGATCCACAAATCTCTCTTTTACGCGAGACAGATGATTACATTTGAAGTAACATTCTCGCGATAATGCGGTTACGGCTATTTCAGACTGTTTGCATTAAGATAACGTATATAATAAGCGAGTG